>JAODAL010008823.1:0-114819 GCA_025379985.1 Phyllomedusa bahiana | reverse complement strand
AGGCTGATCTCTCACCTTCCTCATAATCAAGTAATCCATCGTGTGAGTTTTTGCATGGTAGGCCCCAGTTCAATGTCGATTGACTGTCATTTGTATTTTCTTCCATTTTCTTACACTGAACCAACAGTTCTTCCTTCTCACCAGAGTCCTGTCTTATGGTTTCGTAGCCCTTTTCTGCTGTGTGCAGGTCTATGAACTTGTCCGTGCATTCCTTAGAAAGCTTTTGAGTCTTGACCCATGTTGTAGAGGTTATAAGTCTGACTGAATAATTGGAGTCTATGGTCAGCAGTCTTTTTATTAAAGGGGACTTGTAGACTGCTATCTTTAATGAGGTAAAAAGTTGATTTGGAGCGTCTAACCTGGTACTGTAGGAGCCAGGAACTTCTTAATGGTTAGTAGGGGATCAAATAGTATTTCTCTCAGACAAAATGCAATAAATTTATATAATTTATACAAATGTGATTTTCTGGATTTTATTTTGGATATTCTATTTTCATTTTTAAATTTAACTTACCTTAAAGTATAGACTGTTCATGTCTCTGTCAGTGGGCAAACTTACACAATCAGCAAGGGATCAAATAATTATTTCCTTCATTGTATAACTGCCTATTCTATTATTTTCTCCACATGTATGCTGTATCAGTAATGAGGGAGCCACCACACTCTTCAAAGGTCTGGCTCTCTGACGTTCAATCTGAGGTCTAGATGGCAAATGAAGTTTCAAAAGGGGATCAGCCAAGAATATTCCCCAATATTTAGTTAAAAAATATTACGTTTAGGTACAAGCCTACCTCTCATACGCCGTACAACGACTGAACCGACTGCAGGTTTTATGTTGATATTGCTATGTTTGTTATTGTAAATTTTTCCGTACTACTCTCTTTGGCAAGAATCGGATGCTGTTCTATCTCGATACTGAGCAATGCTGTAATACTGTCTTTCTTATGCCACGGTTTTGCCAAGTTTTATAATTATGTTTTACCAATTTTTTATCAGGTTCGGGTACAGCTTTATAGAAGGTTCAATCAGTCAATAATGAATAACAACAGCTTTATTGTTTCAACAGTACAAATAATATAATCAAGTATGATAATTAATAACATAAAATGATTCCAGGAAATTAGGGGACTGTATCGTCAGAGGAGAAATAAGTATATACAAAAGTTATAAGCGCTTATGATACTTCACCTGTGAGTGACATCATAGATTCCTTCTTCTTCAACCATGAGAAACCATAAAAGAATGGCGGGAGTTTTGAGAAGCTCTCAGGGAGCATGCATCACTGTTTATGGACGTTCTCCCATACCAGGAAAGAACGGTTTCGATATTCAGGCTATGTAAGGGATTTTATATGCACGGTATTACAAACAAAATGGCAGACATGACCTAAGCTTTGTCACTAAAATATTGCCTATGTGTTATTTGTCTTTAGTACTCTTTATTGAGAGTTAAAGAGTACCTAATACAAACACTCTCTCCTCAGGATAAGCCTAAAGCATACGAAATCTGAAATTCTTTGTGAATTAAGTCAACAATGAAGTGTAAATAGGCTTGTACCTTTGGACTCAAGAAGAAGACATGAGTCAGCTAAAAAACAGGCAAAAGATGCACACTTGTACCTTCAAGGGTAATTACATTAAATTTGATATAAAGTAGGAAATTACTCCACTTTAATTTGGCTCATTAGTCTATATTTCTGGACTAGCATTTACAATCTCACTCCTGACTATTTGAGTCAAATTATAGTAAACACTGAAAACAACTTTAAATCTTTGTTGCTAAGTGAAGAAAAACTAACTTTGGCCATGGACTATAGGCATGAAAAACAAAAGATAAAAAAAATTTAAAAATAGTAAAAACTTTTTAGTTGTGAGGGTCGTTCTCCTCTTTCTTAGATTCTTTTGGACTGTAACACATACATGGTATATTGCAGGTGTTTATTGTGCCCTTCACTACATGGTTGATAAAACACAAGCTTGTCTTCCATCTTGGTGATCATAGGGAGATTGGGAAGGAGTGCAGACATCAGAGCCCCTTGGCTGTATAAATTGCAGGTGCAAACAGAGAGGTTAGTGGATCAGGCTTGGTGCGTCGTGGATCAACACTGGCGCAAGACATGGCGACTTGTGCATACTTGGCGGTCAAACACTGCGCAGACATGGCGATTGTGCCAGAATGGGGTCAACACTGGCGCAGACATGGCGTTCAACACTGGCGCAGACATGGCGGTCAAGCATCGCTCGCTTTGCGAGTTCTTTGTGTCTATGGCACACTTGTAATCTCCCATCACAGTTTCGGGCTCCTGGCCCCTTGGAATCTGGTTGAAGATGAACCTTTAAAAATAACTTGATCCATGAGGTAATAAATTGTCCTGTATAGTAATAAACTGTGGCTATGGGGGTGAGGTGTGACATGGACCTCTGTTTAATCTCTCAATCACATAAACTCAGTCACATAAGAGCAGTAGCATAATCAGCTCTCCTACAGTTTGATCTTACAAAAAACACCTGCAGTGAATGAATGTCCAGTAATAAAAATTTAAATTAATTAAAAAAAGATACTATGCCCATATAGCCTTTGAAAGCTTTCTGACACAGCAAGAATGTACTCAGAATATTAAAAACTTCTTTTCACATGATAATCAACCCACATGTAATAATGATTCCTATAAAAACTTCATATAAATAATATCAATACATAATAAACACAAGGAACAAAAAAAATCATATCATCCTTCTCACTCTGTAGCGCGCAACATATGAAAAACATTTCTCATCAGTAAATTTTCTAACAGCTCTTCTATGTTTCTTATTAGTGTGATGCAAGTATATATATATATATAGTTTAATATATTTATTTATTATATATATATATATTTACATAATCAATGATTTCTTTATACATTTGCATATTATCGGCATTGCATAAACTGACTCCTCCAGATCATGTTTTCATCTAAAAACCCTTAAACGGCTTTTTATGTCATCATAAACATATAAACCCTCTACACCTTTTAACTGTGTTGCATTTCCGATGGCTTTCATATGGCTTTTAAGTGAAACAAATTAAATTAAACCTCATATCTATAGTTCACTCTTGATCGTGAACAGGTCATTAGTCACAGTCTTCTTCTTAAAACTCTCTGCTTTTGCTAGGTAATACATGTTGTGGGGTCTTATCTACCATTGCAAACAAGCATAAGGTATTCAATGTATATGGATATATGACATTACGAAACATTATCAAAACACAAACAAGTACCCTATTCATGCATTCCTCACTTCGTTCAAAGAAAAATTAATCAATCATCAGCTGGAGCTCCCAACAAAAAGGAAAAAAATAAATATTTTCTATAATGACTGCGCAGTGTTTTTTACTCTTGTTTGAACTAAATCCTTTACAAAAAAAGTAGTGTTGTGCGATTATGTATTCGATCAAAGTTGAAATCCGGCACAGTTTTTATGGTGATTGGATTTTTAGATCATGCGATAATTCAGGTGAAAATCTGTGCATTATCTATTAAGTTCGCGCCCTTCTTTCCGGCGATCTCTCTGTTTATTTTTGGCGGCCAGCAAATCAGTTTACAGAATAGAGCAGGTGAGATGTGTGTGCGAAAGTCATGTCTGGGATGTGTATTGGTTGCGATTGGCTGGAAAAATACATGACCTCGTTTTACATAGAACAGCGTTTTTTTTTTCTATTTCTACTGTTCTGCAATCAGTGTCTCTCAGGTCTCAGTGCAGAAGGAAGTGAGCTCGGCTTGTGTCCTAAAGCTCAGCGAAATTATTATATTTCTTCACAAAGAACCTCTACTATTAGCTGTGATCTTACAATTTAGTTAAGATTAGAGATTGGAAGATTTTATATAGTTAGGTAGAGATTTTAAAGGGACATCTACTGCTGTAAAGTCACCGGGGGGGAGCGGAGGCGGGGACCCCCGCGGCGAACACAGACAAGCTATATAAAGTATACTGGATAATGTTCTCCTAGACTTAGTGTAGTCATTGCATTTGCTTTATTATTAACAGTTTTCTATTGAAATATTTCTGGATATTGGGCAGCCTGAAACTTTTAGGATACACATCTTTTCTAGTAACTGCAGGTCTCTTTGTTTTTTTTTTTTTTTTTTAGATGACAAAACTCCCACTTTTTTTTAATTATCAGTATACATTTCAGATAGAGTTTCATTTTTCAATTTTGCCCATTCACTTTTGTTGATATATCCACTTGTAATTAATTTAGAATCCAGCAATTAAGAAGGTTGATAGGTGCCTTAAATACCTTGATAATATCGAATAAATTTCAGATAAGTGGATTTTTGACTTTGGCACACTACAGCTTTGTTTCTGAGGCACCTTGCACTTAAATGTGAATACTGCAATTTTTTAGGATCAACCACAGGTGAATTGATTAGGTGCCAAAAAATACCTTTTATTATTCGAATACATTTAAGATACGTGTTTTCACTTTGCAAGGCCAGCTTGTTGATAGATCTACTTTGCAGTTAAATTTGAATACAGCATATTTTGTAGTCACCCACAGGGTGAATTGATAGGTGGCAAAAAATACCTTTTATTTTCCGATTACATTTCAGATACGTGTATTTTCAATTTGGCGCAGGAAAGCTTTGTTGACTTGATAGTTCTAATTGCAGTTATATTTGAATCCAGCAATTTTGTTTTGATTTGAAGTATAAGCTGTGATTTTGCCGTCTTTTAATAAGAGACTTCCATAATAATCTTCCATACCTTTCTCAAATTTGTATATTCTGAACATGGTGCAAATAATAAGTCAGGTGGTAAGCGAGCAAAGAGGGGGTAGGACCATGGGTAGAGGTACGAGAGAAGGGTGACTCCTTACCAGCGCTGGCGACAACTCGAATACAGGCGTTCATCAGTTGTCTGGACGTCAAGGCCTGTCACATCGCTGGGTCTGGGCCCTGTTGAATCTCAGTAACGAACACAGCGTCGCCAATCTATCCTCTGGGTTTAAGGCAACCTGCATCCAGCAGTCTTTACCTCCTCGTCCTCCCAGTTCACGGCCACAATGTCGTCATCAGCTTCACAGCATCCGTACAACATGAAGCAGCCCAAATGTCAACTGTGTTACCCAACTGTGGATAATCCATTTTCTGAAGACCTCGTTGATGACAAAATGCGGTGGGGTCAGAAGGCATGTTTAAAAGATCAAGAGGCCAAATGAGATGTTTTTTCTCGCGCTTGACGCCCTGGTACGATGCCATCAGAGGAGGAGATGGCAGCTGTTCAATCGGCAAAAATGCAGGGCGGTCGGCAACGCATTGCATTCACTCTTTCTTGTATCCCGCAGCTCCCTGGATTGCAGAATGTCAGGACGCGAAGTCACCTGTGTTGATGATGATGAATGCGAAATTGCGGATACACGTGGTCTTTTCAAGCAGAATTTGCTTGCTAGTCACTTCATCACTGGACGAGGAGGAAGACGATGGGGTAGTGTCAGTAGGGTTCCGCCTCAAAAAGGGAGAGGGCGGTCGCAGAAGTCCGCTGATATGATTCCGCCAGCCACGGTCAGCGCATATCTCGCTCCTCGTTATGCCGTCAAAAAAGGTCCAGGACCTCTCAAGCCTGGGCATCTTTTGACCAAGCCTCTGATTCACCCAGCAGTTGTCATATGCCGCTTTGCCGTTAAAGCATAAGTTGAGGCAAGAACCTTAGGTGGTTAACACCACCAACATGTCTAGTCACATGCAGCAAATGCATGAGTTGAAATGGAGGCAACAACTTGGCCAAAAGGCCAGACCGACGCCGGGCCTCCACACACTGTCAACCCTCTGTCTCCGCCGCCTCCCGGCCACCACCCAAGCGTTTCCTCAGCTGACCATGTCTCTCAGTGTCATGCTCAGGGATCAAGCTCCGCTTCAGCATCAACCGTCGCCCGAGTACACCAGCCACCACCAGAGACCCATCCTACCCCTTCTTCCTCTCCGCCCAGTTTGACGGTACCTGACGCCGTAAGCCGGCCTGACTAGCAGCCAGCCTTATGTCTTCCAGGTTTGAGAGCAGAAGAAAACACTTTTAACCCAAACTATCCCAAAGCCAAAAGCTGAATGTCGGCATTGCCAGCCTTTTTGGCTTGAACATGTTGCTCTTTCCGTTGGTGGACACAGGATGGGTTCAGCCACGTCTTTGGCCCTTGCATGCCCCATTACCAGATGCCGAGCAGGCATTTTCTTTGCCAGAAAAAGCCGTCATGCCCTGGCCAGCCTCAGTGTCTTACTAAAATTTCAACGCAGTTGTTGCAGCTGTGGCGGAAAAGTCCAATCTGAACACGACACATGGACTAGTAAAGCACGGCCAATGGCCACTATATCTCTGGTGACGCTCATGGGTGAGCTGGGTGGATGTCTGGGGGTGAAGGTGGCTATCAGGCTAGGCCGCACGCTCTTCAAAAACCGCAGGGTTGTGCTGGGCTCTTTCCCCCAGGTCCTCTGGTGGATCACGTGCCCAGGTGAAACCAGGCCGTGTTGAAAATTAATCTGTCTTGGAGACCGTTCCACCACACAGGTCAGGAGTGTGGACGGCTCTCCGCTAGAGACCAGCGCTGGCTGGGTGCCAAGAAACCTTGTGCAGGCAAGGTGGTGTGCGATAACGGGCGAAAATCTGCTGGCACGCCCTTATGATTTGGTAGGCTGTGAGCACAGCTTGCTGGACATGTCAATGAACCATTGTCGTCCTGAAAATTTCTAAAGAGATACCAGGGTCTGGACTACCTGCTGAGGAAGGCTCGAAGTCTAATTCGCACTTCACGCCGTTCGCAACCCTGCTTCGTCCACCGTCTGGCCTGCGTTGCAGTGTCACTCAGGCCTCCCCGTCATCCGTCACATTGGTTGTCGTGGCAACACGCTGGTATTCAACCCTCCACATGCTCAGCGATTGTGGCAAGCAGCGCAATGCCATTACGTAGTACGAAGTGGACACATGGCATGACAAGCAGCGGTGCGGACCTCGGGGGTGTTGAGCCACGAGAGTGGAGGCAGGTGATAGAGATCTGAACCAGCCTTGGCCAGTTTTAAAAGCACCAAATGGGTCAGTAACTGCGGACATGCCCTTGTCTATCATGGTGCATTGTGGATGATCTTTAGTTCTGGACGAGTGTTGGACACTCTGATACAACTGGTCCCGCCAGAGACGGAGGAGGAGACGACACAGATGCTAGACTCGGAGCCTTTCATCTCCGTCAAATCACCATACAAGGCCCGACTGTTTCACATTTTCATAGGTCTTCTTTAGGATGTGGTTCGGGGTCCAGAGTGTTGCAAGGTGGCGGCATCAGCTCTCAGGTGCATCATCTCAGGCAAGTCAGGGCTGTGTTGAAGCTGTGCCGGAGGCAGCGTAGGAGGAGGAGGAGGAGGTATTCCTAGACACGAGTACGACATCCCTGCATTGGTAAGAGGTTGTGCGCGAATTTGGGCGGAGGAGAGAATGATTGAGGAAGATCCCACCCGCCCCCCCCCCCCCCCCCACCCCCCCCCCCCCACCCCCCCCCCCCCCCCCCCCCCCTCCCCCACCCCCCCCTGTTTGCCTAGTGGACCACTCGACCCAGAGGTTTGGGGAAATCAAGGCTCCATTCTCACATGAGTGCTTGGATGTCCTTTTCTCCAACATTTCCTGTTTTAAGGCATCAAAATGAACAACAGTTACTGGTGGCCACCTCTTGGTTCCCGGTACAAAAAAAAACTCAGCATTTTCCCTTCCCCACCCCCCCCAAATAGGAGAAAAATGCGGAATGGAGACGTGATTGATAATGGAGACATTTTTTTGCTTGTTCACGTTCCCAAAGTAGGTGGAAAACATCAGCGAGTGACGCATAAAGTGAAGAAACCGTAGCGGCAGCAGCAGAAAAAAACAAGGTGGAGAAGCTAAGGGTGACCTCGGGAAATCTTTATTTACCACCTCCAAGCATGCAATGCGGGGCACCATCCAACACACAGAGACCAGCTTAAGATCATGGTGCACGATATCTGCTTTCAACACCGATGTTTTTGGGGTTTTGGGGGAAACCAATAGATTTGGGTACCCAAAAGGGCGAATGGCCACTCGCTCGCCACGCCATAGAGGTTTGTCCTCCCCCAGCACCCGCTATATCTGAGCGGGCCCCTTCAGACAGCGGGAGGAGTCTTACGCAAAGACCCGGGCCTTTCCCAGATAAATGGTGGATTTTTTGATTTAATCAAGTAAATCAGGCAGGATTTGATGATGTTGTGGCCCCAATTGCCGAGGTCCCCGTTATTCCCGGGTCTACTTCACTCCTCTTCAAAAAAAATGGCCTCTTGAAAACTTTTTTTTAAAATGATATTTTTTGCATTTTTATTTCGTTCCCAACAGTTTTTTGCGGTTTTGTGTGGGAGTGTAAAAAGACAGAAAGGTTTCATGAAAAACCCGTTTTCCTTTTATTTTTCTTTAAAAGTTTTCATTGTCAGGGTTTAAAGTCATGTTGTGTGAGATCAGCTAAAATTGGCCCTTTTGGAAAGAAATGTGGTTTTTAAGTGGCTTTTTTCCCTCCAAAATTTTTAACGTGGTGAGAAGTCATTTTTAAATTTTTGGGTTGTTCTGTGAGATCAGCAAAAATCATGGGCCTTTGGAAAAGAAATGTGGTTTTAAGTGGCATTTCTCCTCACAAATTTTTAACGTGGCTGAGAAGTCATTTTTATAATTTTTTGGGTCATCTGCTTTGAAATGCGCAATACTAAGGCCTATTATAAAAAAATGTTGTTTTAAAAGACTTTGTTCTTCACAATTGTCAAAAAAGGCTCAGGGTCATGTTTGAAATTTTTTGGGGGCATTTTGCTGTGACATGCAGCTATACTTTCAGGTCCTATTATAAAAAAAAAAGTTGTTTAACAGGGACATTTTTAAGAGTGGTAAAAAGGGATGGGCTGTCAGAAAAGGAAAGGTAGGACATGTAATGGCAATATTTCAAAATGACTTGTTTTGAAGTCTTTAACATAGTATCAATCCCCCGTATTTGGAAACCTTTAAAACAATTAAAAAGGAAACAAAGAATGGGGGGGTTTTCCCTTTTCCCATTTTAAAAAATGTGTTTTTTAGAAAAATATAAAAAACTTGCTGTACAAAACTGGTAAAAAAAATTTCCCCCGAATTGTCAAGGGGGGTACCCGGAAAATTGACCGTGTAGGTTATTCAGAGGACATGGGGGATGGAGCAGGGCAAAAAACAAAGCAGAGGGGCAAATTTCCCCCCAGCACGTTTAGTTTAAAAAGAAAAAAAAATGCCAAGAAAAAGGGACTGGGTGGGAACAGGAGCGTTAACCCCAGTATTTCCAAGTGAAGCTAAAATTTGGCCCGCACCCCAAAAGGGGGGGAAAGCCTACCCGGGGACAGGGACAGTATATGCCCCAGTGAAACAAAAAATGGTGGTTGAAAGACCCCTTTTTTTCCGGGACTTTTTATCTGGGGTCATGCGGGTTTGGGGGGCCTCATGCTGTGGCCCAGGACGGGGATAGTCTATGTCCATGAAATTTAAAAATGGGGTTAAAAAGACCCCTTTTTCCCCGGACTTTTTAATCTGGGTCATGCAGGTTTTGGGGTTTCATGCGGGTAGCCCGGGGCGGGGATAATCTATGTCCAGTGAAACAAAAAAGGGGGGTTCCCAAAGATTTTCCTTTTTTCCGGTTACTTTTGAATCTGGGGGTTTGAAAGGTTTTGGGGCTCATGCGTGGCCCGGGACGGGATAATTCAATGCCCCAGTGAAATAAAAAAATGGTGGTTAAAAAGACCCCTTTTTTTCCGGCATTTTTTAAAATCTGGGGTCAGCGGTTTGGGGCTAAAGCTGTAGCCCAGTAAGGGTTTGTCTATGTCCAGTAAAAATTTAAAATGGTGGTTAAAAAGACCCTTTTTCCGGTACGGGTTTAATCGGGGGGTAAATGCATTTTGGGGGCTCATGCTGGGGCCCAGGCCCAGATATAGCAAGGGTCCAGTAAAAACAAAAAATGGGGGGTTAAAAGACCCCTTTTACCCGGGGCATTTTTTTATCGGGGGTCATGCAGGTTTTGGGGCTAAAGCTGGGGCCCCAGGCCCGGTTTAGCCCAATGTCCCGTGAAAAAAAAAAGGGTTTGGTTAAAAAGGACTCCCTTTTTCGGGCCACTTTTTAATCTGGGGCCCTTTGCGGTTGGGGGGCTCATGCTGGGGCCCCAAGGACAGGTATAGCAAGGGTCCGGGTGAAACAAAAAATGGTGGTTAAAAAGACCCCCTTTTTCCGGCACTTTTTTAATCTGGGATTTTGCGGGTTTTGGGGGCTCAGTCTGCCTTCCGGGAAACAGGGTTATTCAATGTCCATTTCCAATTAAAATAAAGGTTAAAAACCTTTATTCCTTCGGGCATTTTTTTAATTTGGGGGTTTGCGGGTTTTTAAAGGGCTCATGTTTTTGGGCAAAAAAGGGTTAGTGAAGGGTGTGTGTTTTTTTTTCCCTGGGGCCCTTTTATAACGAAAGGTGTGTTTGCCTAAGATTAGCAGTATCCTTTTGACTGTTGTGGATTTTAATTCTAGTTTCTCCAGCCCTTTTTGGGGGTGAAGAAATGAAGGTGTTTTTTGTTTCCCATAGATTTTAAAAGGGTTATCGATCAAATCAACCTTCGCCCAAATCGAATATTTTGGGTCGATAAATGGTCGTTTTCGCCATGATCGATGTCGGGGCCAACGAAATTCGCTCAAACACTAGTATTTTTAATGGGTTTGTCAAAAATACCTTTTTTTAATCCGTATACTTTTCAGATACGTTTTTTTTTCATTTTGGCGCGGGCCCAGCTTTTTTTTTTTCACACTACCGTGTAAAAAATCCCTTTTAAAAACGCAGGGGGGGGTGTATTTTGTATGTTATACACTTAAAAAAAAAGCAAAGAAAAAAATGTAAAATATAAAAAAAAACTTCCCTAAAAAAATTTCTGTAAACAAAGTCTTTTCCCAAAAAAAATATACAAAATGACAGTCCTGTACAAAATAGCATAGTGCCACTTTGTGAACTGGGGTCAAACAGGTTTTGGGGTCATACTATGGTCCCGGGGCAGGTATAGTCAATTCCCGTGAAACTAAAATGGGGGTTGAAAAACTCCTTTTCCGGATTTTTAAAATTGGGGGCAGCAGGTTTGGGGTCAGTGTGGCTCGGACAGGGATAGTCATGTCCAGTGAAATAATTGGTGGTTTAAAGATCCTTTTTTCGGCACTTTTTAATCTGTGGGGCGAAGGTTTTTAGGCATACTGGGGTCCAGGTAGGTTAGTCAATGTCCATGAAACAAAAAATTGGCGGTTGAAGACCCTTTTTTCCGGCATTTTTTAAATCGGGGGGAAATGCGGGTTTTGGGGCCTGTGTGCCCAGGAAGGTTAGAAAAATGTCCAGTTCAACAAAAGGGGGTTGAAAACTCCTTTTCCCCAGGATTTTTTTAATCTGTGGGTCGGGCGGGTTTAAGGTAACTGCGGTCAGACAGATATAGTTAATGCCAGTCAACAAAAAATGGGTTTAAAAAACTCCTTTTTCCGGTACTTTTTAATCGGGGGTCATGCGGGTTTGGGTCTATGCGGTTCCAACAGGGAAATTCAAGTCCAGTTAAGAAAAATGAGGTTTCAAATCTACTGCCTTCTAGACTTTTTAATTTGTGGGTCTGCAGGTTTAAGGGCATGTGGGGTGCAAGACGGGGATAGTGAATGGTCGTGACTTTTTTTCGTGGCTTTTATAACTGGTGGTTGCCTAAGATTAGCACGTATCCATTGGACTTTTGTGGATTTTAATTTCCAGTTCTCCAGCCCTTTGGGGTAAAAAATGAAGGTGTTTTCCTTCCCATAGATTTTTAATGGCCCGGGCGATAATCTATTATCACTACGGAATCTTATTGAATTTCCCGATATGACTATCGACCCTGAGATAGTAAACGTAATCGTCCACTAGTCCTTGTTAAAATTTTGAATCCAGCAATTTTGTAGCACCACGGGTGTATTGATGGGTGCCAAAAATACCTTTTAATCCGTATACTTTTCAGATACTTTTTTTTTTCATTTTGGGGGCAGTAAAGCTTTTTTGATGAGGTACTTGCACTTAAATTAAACCCAGCAATTTTTTGTACCACGGTGTATTGTTAGGTCCCCAAAAATACTTTTTTTTATACCCCCCCACCCCTTTTTCCCCTTTCCCCCCCACCCCCTTTTTATACCATTTCAGATAGGTGTTTTTTTTCATTTTTGGCAGCAAGCTTTGTTAAAAAGGACCAACACATTTTTTAAAATTTGAACCCCAAAAATTTTTGTATCACCCATTTTATTGTAGGTGCCAAAAAATCCCTTTTTATTTCCCGTATACATTTCGATACTTTTTTTTTCACTTTGGGCAGGCCCCTTTGTTCATAGAGGTACCTGGCTTAAATTTGAATCCAGAATTTTTTGTTTTGATTTGAAAAAATTTGAGAATAGCTGTGTTTTGCCGTTTTTTTTTAATAAGAGACTTTCCAAAACTCTTCCATACCTTTTTAAATTTTATTTTTCTAAACATGGACAAATTTCAGGTGGTAAGGAGCAAAGAGGGGGGTAGGACATGGAGGTGAGGTACGAGGAAGGTGCTCCTTCAGTGCTGGCGACAACACGATGCCAGGGATCGCGGTTGCGGCCCTTTTCCCCTGTCTGCGGGTCGGGGCCCTGTAAATCCAGTAACGAACACGTCGCCAATCTGTTCTTCGGGTTATGAAAACCTGCACCAGCGTTTTACCTTCTCGTCCTCCCTTCAGGGCCCACAAATGTCTCACCATTCAGCATCCGCCCAACATGAAGGAAGGCAGCCAAATGTCAATCGTGTACCCACCACTGGGAAAATCCTTTTCTGAAACCTCTTTGATGACAAAATGGGTTGGGGTCAGAAGGCATGTTAAAAGTCAAGGGGCCCAAAAGGATGATTTTGTTGTTGACGCCCTTTACTGATCCCATCAGGGAGGAAAGGAAGTCGGTAAATCGGCAAAAACCCCGGTCGGGGGGCAACGCCTTGCAGTGCCTCTTGCTTGTAGCCCGCAGCCCCTGGATGCAGAATCAGGACGACGAAGTCACCCGGTTTGATGATATGATGCGCATTGCGGATCCAACGTGGTCTTTTCGCAGAATTTGTTTGCGAGCGCTTACACGGCGAGAAGAAGACGAGGGGAGGTCAATACGGGTCCCGCCTAAAAAAAGGGAGGGGGCGGTCGCAGAAGTCCGCTGATATGATTCCCCCAAGCCACGGCGGGGAAACCCCCTCCTCGCTTTTTGCTTCAAAAAGGGGTCCAGGACCTCTAAAGCCGGGCCTTTTTGAGCAAGCCTCTGATTCCCCCGCGATTCATATCCGCCTTTGCCGTAAACGCATAATAAGGAAGAATTTAGGGTTTAAAACCACCACCAAAATGTCTAGTCACATGCAGCGAAGCTGAGTTGAAATGAGGAAAACACTTGGAAAAAAAGGCCGACCGAGCCCCTCCAACCATGCCCCCCTCTGTTCCGCCCCTCCCCCCTCCGCCACCACCAAGCGTTTCTCAGTGCCCGTCTTCAGAGTCATGATCAGGTCACCCCGCTTCACCTCCCCGTCCCCGATTTCCACCGCCCATCAAGACCCATCCTACCCTTTCTTCCCCAGTTTGACGCCTGCAGCCGTCAGCGGCCAGCCAGCCAGCCTTCTGTTTTCCGGTTTGGGGCAGAAAAAAACACTTTAAACCCCAAAACCATCCCAAACCCAAAAGCCTAAAGCGGCATTGCCGGTTTTTGGGCCTTTTTCCGCTGGGGAAACCAAGGGGGTTCCCACTCAGGGCCCTTGCCTGCCCCCAATACCAATGCTGAGCAGGCATTTCTTTGCCAGAAAAGCCTCCCCCTTGGCCCCCCCAGTGTAACAAAAATTTTCAAGCGCGTTGTCTGCATCTGGGGCCCGGGAAAAAAAGTCCACTCCCCACCGACACGGGACTAGTAGCAGGGCCCAAAGGGCCGCTATATCTCGTGACAGCTCACGGGTGAGCTGGGTGGATGTCTCTGGGGGTGACGGTGGCTCTCGGCTCAGCGCCGCCCTCAAAACCGCAGGGGGTGCGGGGTTCCCTTTCCCCCAAAGGGTCCTCTGGTGGCATACGGCCCAGAAAACCAGGCCGTGTTGAAAAATCTGTCTTGGAGACATCCCACAAAGTCAGGACTGTGAGGAAGGCCAAAGTCGAGTTCGCATTCCGCCATTGCACCCGCTTGTCCCCCTGGCTGCGTTTTGCAGCGTCAGCTCGCCTCCCCGTCAACATTCATTTTTGCGTGGCAACACGCTGGAATTAAAACCTCCACTGCTCCATGATTAGGGACTGTTGCAATGCCTTACGCAGTACGAAGTGACACTGGCCTGACAGCAGCGGGGGCGGACCCGGGGTGTTGACCACCGAGAGGGGAGGCGGTGAAAAACTTGCCCCATCCTTGCCATTTTGAAGAAGTCCAAAAGGGTCAGTGCGGAAATGCCTTGTCGCATGAGCTTGTGGTGATCTTAGTTCTGGACGATCTTTGGACATTCTGAAACAAAAGGGCCCGCCGGACGGGGGAGGAGATGGGGAAAAGATGCGGACACAGGCTTTCTCTCCGCGAATCCAAAGGCCCAAAAGTGTCTAATTTTTCGGTCTTCATTAGGCAGTGGTTCGGGGTCCGGGCTATGCAAGGCGACGCATCGCTCTAGGGTGCATCATCTGAGGAAGTCGGGCTGTGTTGAAGCTGTGCCCCAGGAGGCGGAGGAGGAAAGGGGGGGTATTCCTAACCGCGTTTTCGACGTCCCTGCTTGGAAAAGGGTTGGCGCGGAATTTTAGGCGGAGGAGGAAGAGAGGAAGATCCTTTGCTAGTGCCCCCACCCAGAGGCTTTTGGGGAAAACAAAAGGGTCCATCCTCACATGGGCTGGATGCTCCTTTCCTCCAACAGATCCTCGCATTTAAAGGGACAAAATGAAAACAGTTACTGGGTGGCCCCCCTTTGGGTCCCCCGGGACAAAACAAAAATCAGCACTTTCTCCCACCCACCCCAAAAAGAGGTAAATGCAGGAAATGGAGACCTTGCTGATTGATAAAAATGGAATCTGTTGGTCTGCTTCACGTTCCCCAAAGTCCGGGGGGAAAAAAACAGCGACGGACAGCGTAAAGGCTAAGTAGCCTGCGGCAGCGCAGCAAGCATGGTGGGGGAAGCTAATGGGGACTCGGCAATCTTTATTTACCACCCCACCAGCATGCAATGCGGGCACACATCCAAAAAACAGAACCAGTTAAGATCATGGTGAGACTATCTGGCTCAAAAACCGATGTTTTTTTAGTTTGGGACCCCAATAACTTTGGGTATCCAAAATGGACGAATGGCCCAGCTCGCCCCCCACGCTAGAGGGTTTTCCTGCCCCCCAGCCCGTCATATCTGGCAAACCCCACACAGCTGGAGGAGTCATTAAGACAAACGCATCCGGGGTTTCCACAGTAATGTGGATCTTTGACTTTCATAAGATGAATCAGGCATGGATCCTGATGAGTTCTTGCCCCAAAGCCGGGTCACCATTATTGCCGATCACTTCACATTCCTCTTCAAACAGAAAAGGTCTCTTGAAAAATTTTTTTTAAATTGTCATTTCTTACTGCAAATTTTTTTCTCATTTTCCAAAGTTCATTTTGCGGTTTTTTCGTGAGGAACTGAAAAGACAGCAAGGTTTCATGTTCACCGTACTCCCTTTTTCCTTATCTTTAGAAGTTTTTAATTGTAATGGTTTTTAAGTCATGTTGTGTGAGATAAGCTTAATCTTTGGGCCTTTGGAAAAAAAGGGGTTTAAAATGCATTTCCACCAATTTTAATGTGGCTAGAGTAAAATTTATAATTTTTTTGGGGGCATGTTGCTGTAGATCAGCTATTTAATGGTCCTTTGGAACGAAATGTGGCTTTAAGTGACATTTCTCTCTACAATTTTTTAAAAGTGGCTGAAAGTCATTTTTAAATTTTTTTGGGGCATGTGCTTTGAAATGCAGCAATACTACGGTCCTATTATAAAAAAAAAGTTTTTTCTAACAGACTTTTTTTCTTCACAAATGTCCAAAGTGGGTCAAAGGGCATGCTTTTAATTGTGGGGCATTTTGCTTGTGGTTCCCAAAAAAAAGAAAAAAACCTTAAATTTAAACCCTACAAAGGGGGCTTTCCCTATTAAAAAAAAAAAAATGTTGTTTTCCCAAAAGACTTTTTTCTTCCAATTGTCAAGAGTGGAAAAAGGGGATGGTGCTTCGAAACGGAATAGGTGGACACGTTAAGGCACAATTGCAAAATGACTTTTTTTTGCAAGATCTTTAACATAGTCAATCCTGTTTGGACAAACCCCTTTAATACAAAATTAAAAAAGAGAAACAAAAAACATGGGGGATTTTCCACCTATTTTAAAAAAATTTTTCTAAAATTAAACTACTAAAAAACTTGCATGTAAATTAAAAAAATGGTAAAAAAAATTTCCCCGAATTGTACAAGGGAGGGCAGGAAAACTGACCCGTGTAGGTTATTCAGAGGACATGGAGTTTTGGGCACGGACAAGAACAAAGTACGAGCAATTCCTCCCCCACTTGAGTAAAAAGAAAAAAGAATGACAAGAAAAAGGGCACCTGAGTGGAACGGGCTTAACCACCAGATTTCCAATGAAGCTCAATTGGTCCGCACTCATAGGGGGGAGCAAAGCGTTTTCCAGGACAAAGGGACGTATTTTTCCATGAAATCAAAAAGGTGTTGAAAGACGCCCTTTTTCCCCGGGACTTTTTAAATTTGGGGGCATGTAGGTTTTGGGGTCTGTGGGCCCCGGCCAGGATGTCTATGTCCCGGAAACTAAAATGGGGGTTGAAAGATCCCTTTTTCGGCATTTTTTAATCTGGGGGCTGAGGGTTTTTGGGCCCTGCTGTGGCCCAGGACCGGATGTCATGTCCGTGAAAAATAAAAAAGGGGTTTAAAGACTCCCCTTTTTCCGGGACTTTTTTAAAACTGGGGTATGCGGGTTTGGGGCTCATGCTGGGCCAGGACAGTAAGCAATGTCCCTGAAACTAAAAAAGGGGTTGAAAAGACCCTTTTTTCCGGCACTTTTTAATCTGGGGTTTTCATCAGGTTTGGGGTCATGCTGTGGCCCGGACAGGGATAGCCTATGTCCATGAAACAAAAAGGGGGTTTAAAGACTCCTTTTTTCCAGCACTTTTTAATCTGGGGGGCATGAGGTTTGGGGGTCACGGTTTCCGGACAGGGAAATTTTTAATGTCCGTTCAAGAAAAAAAGGTTCAAATCATACTGCCCTTTTGGCCTTTTTTAAATTTTTGGGGCATGCAGGTTTAAGGGCCATGCTGTGTTTAAGACAGGGTACCTGATGGTGTGGGACTTTTTTTCTGTGGTTTTTAAAACCCAAAGTGTGTTCCCTAAATGTAGCACGTATTTTTTGACTGTTGTGGATTTTTAAATTCCAGCTTTTTCCAGACTGTTTGGGTGTAAGAATAAAGGGTTTTGTTGTTGCTCTCCCGTGATTTTAAATTTGGTCACCCGATATAATTACCTCGAATATTTGTCGATGAGGGGCCCGACTATGGGCCATCAAACCGAGGGCGAGGGCCAACGTAACGTCAACACTAGTTTGAGGGGTGTAAACAAATACCTTTTATTACCCCGTTAAATTTCGTTACGTGTTTTTTTCACTTTGGCGCAGGCCAGCTTTGTTCATTGAGCCACCTTGCGGGAAAATTTTAAAATCCACAATTTTGTAGTCCCCACAGGTGTATTGTAGGTCCCAAAAAATCCCCCTTTTATTATCCAATACATTTCGATTTCGTGTTTTTTTCACTTTTGGGGCGGCCAGGGTTTGTTTACTTTTACACATGTTAAAAAATTTCCTTTTAAAAATGCAGGGGGGGGGTGTTTTTGATGTTATCACATTTGGAAAAAAAAGCAAAAGATAATAGAAAAAATATAAAAAAACCCCCAAAATAAATTCTGTAAAAAAATGTCAGTTACCAAAAAATTACTAAATGCGTCATGTACAAAATTTAGCTAGTGCCACTTTGTGATTGTGGGAAAAACGGGTTTTTGGGGTCATGTGTGGTACGGACGGGGATGTCAAGTCCCGTAAAAAATGGGGGTTTGAAAGACTCCCCCCCTTTTTTTCCCCCCCGGATTTTTAATTGTGGGTCAGACGGTTTGGATGGTCTACGTGGTCCAGGCGGGTTATATTTTCAATTTGAAACAAAAAATGGTGGTTTGAAAACCCCTTTTTCCGGAATTTTTAAATCTGGGGGTCAGCGGTTTTTGGGGTAGCTGGGCCCAGGACAGGTTAGTAATGTCCGTTCAATAAATGGGGGTAAAAGATCCTTTTTCCGGCACTTTTTAATCTGGGGTAAAGGTTTTTGGGGTCATGCTG
Source organism: Phyllomedusa bahiana (assembly GCA_025379985.1). Lineage (NCBI taxonomy): Eukaryota > Metazoa > Chordata > Amphibia > Anura > Hylidae > Phyllomedusa > Phyllomedusa bahiana. Next base: position 96,407 of record JAODAL010008823.1, on the reverse strand, counting down.
CTTTCCCAGGAAAGGGAAATTAAATGCCGTTAAAGAAAAAAGGGGTTAAATTACTCCCTTTCTGCATTTTTAAAATTTGTGGGTCATGCATTTTAAGGGTCTGCTGTGGTGAAAGACAGGGTTGTGAAGGGTCTGTGATTTTTTTTCTGTGGTTTTTAAAACCAAGTGTGTTGCCTAAAAGAGTTTTTTGTTTGGGGTTTAATTCCATTTTCCCCCCTGTTGGGTGAAAGAAGGGGGTGTTTTTCCCCCAGCTTTTAAGGAAAAAAAAATTTTTTTTTAAAAAAAAAAAAAATTTTTTTTCCCCCAAAAAAAAAAAAACCTTTTTTTCCCAACCCAAAAAAAAAATTATTATTTTTTTTTTTTTCAAAAATCTTTTTTTAAAAATTTAATTTCCGTTACTTGCCCAGCAGCTTTGTTCATTAGATTCATTAATTTAAATCCAGCAATTTTGTAGTCCCCACAGGTGTTTTGATGGGTGCCAAAAATCCCTTTTTTATTTCCGATAATTTCAGAGTTTTTTTTCCTTTTGGTCAGTCAAGCTTTGTTGATAGAGGTACTTGCACTTAATTTAAACCCAGCAATTTTGTGTCCCAGGTGATTGATGGGTCCCAAAAAATACTTTTATTATCCGTATCATTTCAGTACGTGTTTTTTTCACTTTGGCGCGGGGCCAGTTTTGGTTCTAGAGCCACCTTGATTTAAAATTTGAACCCAGAATTTTGTGTCCCACAGGTGTTTTGATAGGGCCAAAAATACGTTTATTTCCCCGTATACATTTCGATAGTGTTTTTTTCACTTTTGGTAGTCAAGCTTTGTTGATAGAGGTCCCTTGCATTTAAATTTAAACAGCTATTTTGTAGTCCCACAGGTGTTTTTTTTTTGTAGGTGCCAAAAATACCGTTTTTTTCCCTTTTAAAAATTTTCAAAAAGTTTTTTTTTTCCTTTTGGTCAGTAACTTTGTTAATAGAGGTACCTTGCAGTTAAATTTAAACCCCAGCAATTTTGTAGTCCCCAAAGGTTTATTGATAGGTCCCAAAAAAATTTTTAAAATATCCTTATACATTTCAGATGGTGTTTTTTTCACTTTTGGTCAGTAAAGTTTTTGTTGATAGAGGTACCTTCATTTAAAATTTGTTTCAGCAATTTTTTTTTGATTTGGGGGAATGAAAATAGCTGTGTTTTGCCGTCTTTTAATAAGAGCTTTCCAAAAACTTCCATACCTTCTAAAAATTTTATCTTTTTGAAAGGAGGGGAAATTTCAGGGGGTAGCGAGCAAAGGGGGGTGGGTGGGGGTGAGGTAGAGAGAAGGTGCCCCTTCCAGTGCTGACGAAAAACACCATGCCAGGGGGATGTCGGTTTGCAGGCCCGTAGGCCTGTCATGCGGGCGGCCCTGTGAATTCGGTAACAAACAGCGTCGCCAATCTGTCCTTCAGGGGGTTAAGAAAACCTGCATCCAGCTCTTCCCTCCTCGTCCCCCCCAGTCACGGCCACAAATGAGCATCAGCATACCGCACCCGTTCAAATGAAGCACCCCAAATTAAAATCGTGTACCACCATGTGGATAACCATTTTCTGAAGACCTTTTTTGATGCAAAAGCGGTTGGGGTGAAGGCATTTTAAAAAGATCAAGGGCCAAAAAGGGATGTTTTTCTTGCTCGACGCCCAGTTACTGTTGCCATCAGAGGGGGAAGGAAGCCAGTCAATCGGCAAAATCCCGGGCGGTCGGCAAGCCTTGCAGCCCCTCTTGTTTGCCCGAGCTCCTGGATGCGAATGTAGGACGCGAAGTCCCCTGGTTGTGTGTGATGAGACTTTGCGGATCCAACGGGGTTTTTCAGCGAATTTGTTGGAGCGCTTATCACTGGCGAGGGGGAAGACGAGGGGGAGTGTCGTACGGGTCCCCTAAAAAAGGGGGGGGCGGTCGCAAAAGCCCGCTGATTGATTCCCCCAGCCAGGTCAGCGAAAACCCCCGCCCCTGCTTATCGTGTAAAAAAGTCCAGGACCTCTCAACCCGGGGGCCTTCTTTGACCAAGCCCTGATTCCCAGCGAGTCTTTTGTGCCTATCCCGTAAACGCAAAAGTAGGGGCAGAACCTTAGGGGTTAACCCCCACAAATGTCTGTCCAGCAGCGATGCATGGTTGAAATGGGGCAACACTTGGCCAAAAAAAGGCCCGACCGACGCGGGCCTCCAACCATGTCCCACCCTCTGTCACCGCCTCCTCCTCTCGCCACCCCCAAGCTTTTCCCAGCTGCCTATGTCTTAGAGTCTGATAGGGCGCCCCCCTTCGCCTCCCCGCGCCGGTACCACCACCCCCATCGGGCCCCCATCCTCCCCCTTTCCCCTTCCCGGTTTGAAAACCTGCCCCCGTACAGCGGCCAGTCTGCAGCCGCCTTCTGTCTTCCAGGTTTGGGAGCAGAAGAAAATTTTAACCCCAAACCCCCAAAGCCAAAAGCCTGAATGCGGCTTGCAGGTTTTTTGGCCCTTTGGGAAATTTTCCCTTTTTCCGTTGGTGGCAAGATGGGTTCCCCCGTCGGGGCCCTTTGCCTGCCCCCAATACCAGATGCCGAGCAGGCATTTCTTTGCCGAAAACCCGCCCCTCCCTTTGGGCCCAGCCACTTCATCAAAAATTTTAAAGGCGTTGCTGCATCTGTGGCCGGAAAAAAGTCCATCTGGCACCGACACATCGACAAAAGAAGAAAACGGCAAAGGCCGATATCTCTGTGACAGCTCATGGGTGGCTGGGGGGATGTCTTGGGGGGGACGGGGGCTTAGGCTCGGCGCACACTCTTAAAAAACCGGGGGATTGTGCGGGTTCTTTCCCCCAAGGGTCTCTGGGGGCATCACGTGCCCAGAAAAAACCAGGCCATGTTAAAAATTAATCTGTCTTGGAGGGGGTCCACACACAGGTAGGAGCTGTGGGGGGCTCTCCGCAAAAGAGACCGAGCGTGGCTGGGGGCCAGAACCTTGTGCCAGGAAAAGGGGGTGTGCCCCAAAAAGGGAAATTGCTGGCCCCTCTTGATCGGTAGGCTGGAGAAAATCCCTTTCCTGGCCCCAAAGTCTGAACCTTGTTCCAAAATTTTAAAAAGGTCCCGGGTCTGGACTGCTGCTAGGAAGGCTCGGTCTAAAGTTCGCCCTTCCGCCGTTGCACCCTGCTTCGTCCCCCCTGATGCGTTGCAGCGTCAGCTCGGCCTCCTCGTCAACCGTCTCATTGTTGAGTGGGAACACCTGGTTTCCCCCCTCCACATGTCCCGCGATTGTGGCAGCAGCGCAAAAGCCATTGCAGTACGAAGTGACACATGGCCTGAAAGCAGGGTTTGGACCTCGGGGGGGTTTGGGCCCTGAAAATGGGGCAGGGGGAAAAAGCTTGCACCATCCTTTCCCCTTTTTAAGAAGCCACCAAAAGGCAGTGCGGACAATGCCCTTGTCAGCAGGGCATTGTGGTGATCTTAGTTCTGGAACGATGTTGGACATCTGAAACACGGTCTGCCGCACGGGGGAGGAGAGGAACATTTGGGGGACCGGAGCCTTTTCTCCGTTAAATCCCAAAGGCCCGAAGTTTCACAATTTCATCGGTCTTCATTAGGCAGTGGTTCGGGGGGTCCCGAGCTAGTGGAAGGTGGTGCATCATTCAGGCAAGTCAGGGCTGATTGAAGTGTGCGGGGAAGCGGAGGGGAGGAGGAATATTCCTGACACCGACGTTACCCTGTCCCTGCCTTGGAAAGAGGTTGGCGGAATTTGAGGCGGGGAGGAAGATAGGAAGATCAGTTTTGCTAGTGCCCCCTTTACCCAGAGGCTTGGGAAAACAAGGCTCCTCCTTTTAATGAGTGCTTGGGTGCTATTTTTTCCACTGTTCCCCGCATTAAGGCCATCAAATTTAACTAAAGTTATGGGTGGCCACCCCCCCTGGATCCCCGGGACAAAAAAAAATCAGACTTTCCTTTTCCCCCCACCCCAAAAGGGTAAAAGGGAAATGGGACCTTGTGATTTACAAATGGAGACATTGTTGGTCTGCTTCACGTTCCCCATTGCACGGTGGAACAATATCGCGACGTGCAGCAGAGGTGCCAAGTAGCCGTAGCGGCACACAGGCAAGGTGGCAGAAACCCCAATGGGGGACCTCGAAACTTTTTTTACCACCTCCCCAACGCAATGCAGGGCACACATCCAAAACACAGGACCGTTAAAAACATGGTGCTGCTATCTGGTCTAACACCGATGTTTTTGTATGTGTTCGGACCCAATAGACTTTTTGGGTTCCAAAATGGGGGAATGGCCCCAGCTGGCTCGCCAGCCCTAGAGGTGATGTCCCGCCCGCAGCCGCGTCAAATTGAGCAGACCTTCAGACAGTGGAGGAGTCATTACGACAAGCTCCGGGTTTCCCAGTAAGTGGACATTTGACTTTACAAAATGTCAGGATGGATTCTGATGATGTTGTGGCCCCAAATTTCCGAGGTCACCCTTAGTTGCCCCGGGTTTCTTTACATTCCTTTCAAAAGAAAAAGGTCCTCTTGAAAAATGTTTTTTAAAATGATCTTTCTTTTCTGCAATTTTTATTCTCTTTTCCCAAACGTTCATTTTGCTGGTTTTGCTGTGAGGAGACTGTAAATGGCAGCAAGGTTTCATGACAACACGTATTCCATTTCTCATTTATCTTTTGAAGTTTTCGCATTGTCAATGTTTTTTTGGGATGTTGCTGTGAGATAAACTATAAATTATGGTCCTTGGAACAGAAATGTGGCTTTTAAGTGGCATTTTCGTCACAAATTTTTATTTGTGGCTGAGAAGTTTTTTTAAATTTTTTGGGGTCATGTGCTGGAGATCAGCAATAATCATGGTCCTTTGGAACAGAATGTGGCTTTTGTGACTTTTTTCCCCCACAATTTTTTATAGTGGTGAGAAGTCATTTTTTTAATTTTTGGGTCATGGCTTTGAAATGCAGCAATTAAAGGGCCTATTATAAAAAAAGTTGTTTTAAAAGCATTTTTTCTTCACAATTTTCCAAAATGGTAAGGGGTCATGCTTTTGGATTTTTTGGGGGCTTTTGCTTTGAAAAGAGCTATATACAGGTCATTTAAAAAAAAATTGTTTCTAACAGACATTTGTTTTCACAATTGTCCAAAGTGGCCAAAGGGGCATGCTTTGAAATTTTTGGGGGCATTTTGCTTTGAAATGCAGTTTTACTCAGGTCAAAATTTAAAAAAAAAATTTTTTTCTAACAAACTTTTTTCTTCCCAATTGTCAAAAAGGTGCCTCAAGGGTGTGGTGCTGTAAAAAAGGAATGGTAGGCCCGTTAATGGACAATATTGCAAAATGCTTGTGGTAAAGACGGGTGTGAATGGTCTGAGTTTTTTTCTGTGGCTTTTTTTAACCTAAGGGTTGCCTAAGATGTAGCAGTACCATTTGATTTTGTGGATTTTAATTTCCCAAGCTTTCCAGCCCTGTTTGGTGAAGAATAAAGGTGTTGTTGCTCTCCCATAGACTTTTTTTTGGTATCGGGAAAAATCTATTATCGACTATGGGAAAATTTATTGATAATTCCCGATATCGACTATCGAAAAGAGACGATAGTCAAGAAATCGTCATCATAGCGAGATTTAAAATTTTCGCTGCACCCTTTGGCTTAAAAATATGTAAAAAAAAACCATTACTGATTTTGTTGTAAATTTTCTATAAAGTTCTGTTAAAAGAAGATTTGTGGAAACTGTCACATTTAAATGAGTAATCCAGAATGAATGATGTGAAAATTAATATTTATGGGGAAAGTTACAGTATTTTGCCCAAAATTTTAGAGCACATCACGTTTTGATTTTAACTTTTTTTCAGATGGGGAAACAAACGGGAAAATGATAGAAACGCCAAAATCATTAGTAGATACAAGAGTTCAGGAATGTGTGAATGACTGACCAATTAGTCTATATGAAGCTTAGGACAGTGAACTTCCAGAATGACCTTATGTGAACATTTACGATGTATTTTTCTTTTATTTATGTCATGTTAAATTTTCTTTTAGCATTTTCATTTTTAAATTTTTTGTATGATAGAATCAATAACAGTTTGGGAATATGTTATGAGAGTTGTTAGACCACAGGGGAAATTGATAGAGGAATAACTCTAATGGATGGCATGTACTCAAAATAATCTAAAATAACACACAAAAATAAATTTATAGGGTCAATTTATTTTGTATCAGTATCCACATAAGGCATTCCATGCCAACACTGACATCTACAATCTATTATGTAAGGTTTCATGGGAAAAAGATTAAACCCAACTTTGTATTGAAGGGGAAGAGGAAACCAAGGACTATAATACTATTAAAGTTACCTAAATTTCTTTCAGGATTCCAAAACTGAAGTGTGCCTCAACTCTTAGCCAAATTTCTGTTTTCAATTCAACAGTATAAATTTACACTTAATACCTAAGGCCCAGTTCCTGTATGCACTGTTATTTCCACTTTGTTGTTTTGTAACAGGAGGAATAGAAAGCTAAAAATAATGATGGTTCTGTATTTGTGACATGATGGAAACCAACAGCGTTTTCAGACCCATTAAAATTTTAGGGTAATCAGGGATCCCTTATGGTTCAGCATTTACTATTTGAAAATATTTTATTTTTTATTTTTTGATGGATTCTGTGATGAAGGTTACTAATGGAATCTCTGACACAAATGGGGGCCAATACCAAGAAGGTGCATCTCATATACCGGAAGAAGTGCCCTCTAGGGTGCGCGCACGGCCGTGCATGAGTATTTAAAGGGACAGTGTCAAAATTTCCTGAAATTAACCTGTGACCTCAGTTTGCATAAAAGGAACTTCCTGCCCTTGTTCCTGGTCAGTTTGTTGTTGTGTTGTACCTTCATAGAGCTTGACCCCCTGGCTGCTGTATCGCTGCTGTTCACCTGTGCGTTACCAGTATGCTCTCAGTACCCATTAACCTGATACTTGCTGAATACCTCCCGCTGCACCAGTGGGTTATATACTGCTGTATACCTGTCACTCTACCAAGCCCTTTACTGTCCTGGGACTGTGTTACCCATCTACAGCTACACTTGTGGTGTCCTGTTGTCTGTACCAGCACCGGCTATCCTGTCCTGCACTTCGGCTACCTCTACGAGTTGCACCATTTATGCTTGCAGGGACCCAAGAGGATCCACCTGATACCAATGATCGACGGGTCAGTGCCTACTGACATCGCTGGATCGTTACAGACACATATAGACAGAAGAGAAGTAAGCCACAGCTAGACATGTCTGCTACCAGTTTAGATCAAGAGAGAACAAGAGAATAAACAATTTAAATTCAACATGACCTTCTTCTTTGCTCCTACATCTTCTGTAGAGTTGGGAAGGCCTCAATCACAACTGATAGTTGGCTAGTCCTATGTATGTGGGCCTGAAATGGATTGTCCACCTACCCTTTTTTAGTAACAGTATGCTGCTGAGCTTATAAGTGAATTCAAAGTCTGACAGAATGAACAAGATATGATAGGGGAACAGGACAAAACAGACAACAAACTAGAATTGTGAAATAAAAACACAAGGAAACTCCTAACGCATTGTTTGTTGGTACAGTGGTCCTCAACATACAATATTAATTGATTTGAGGATGGCCATTATATGTTGAAACCATAACTATTGAAAATTGATCCTCGATTAACATAATGCAAAATTAAGATTAGAAAAAGGGGACGCAGTTTAAAAAAAGCTTATAAAGCAAGACCTTACATTCGACGTAAGAAACAGCTGCTGGAAGCTGTAAATCTCATTTGAGGGGGAGGAGCATTTTTGGTTTATGTATTTTATAAAAAAATGTACAGCACTATATTGTAGAGAGGCACTACTAGACCGCCAATCACTGCATGTGATTTACATGTGTTTTACCAGTAAAATGTTCATGGTTGGCTCTCCCATCAATCATATATGCAGCAGATTGGCAGTGTTTGTGACATTGTACGGCGACAGTGTTTAAAGATACAATGTTCCAGAAAGATCATTGTATGTTGAAGATATTGTATCCTGAGATCATTGTAACTTAAAGGGGTTGTCTCATTACAGTGATTCATCTTACCTCAGTCCTGTTTTCTTGGTTTTATTTTGAATTCAGGGGCGTGTTTACTGACTTCTACTAGGCTGCACTAGAAGCCAGGTCTGTAGCTATAACGACCAGTGCTCTCAGCCTATCAGGAGAGATCAAACAGGTCTGTAGCTATAGCGACCTGAAAAGCTGATGCAACCCATACAAGAGGGGATATCTAGGAATAGGTAGGACACTGTTAATTGACACATATTGCAAAGTGACTTGTTTTTGCAAGATCTTTAATATAAAAAGCAATCCTTGTAGTGAGACAACCGCTTTAAGGAACTACTGTATTATTTAGATGCCTAGAGAAAGTATTTTTAATTTGCTGTATTGGGATATTATTCAGTAAACTAAATAATCAAAAGGTCCAAATTATTAAAACATAACCTTTAATCATACACTTTAAAACCAATAACTTTGTTCCATCTACTTACAGTTACAGCAACATCATGTATCACAGACTAAAATATCGACACATACTTTACAGAACTGAATGCAGTCTTATGATTAATTTCATCATAACTCAGCAAAATATTTTTTCTTTATATTAAAGTTCTTTTGAAACACATACAAGGAATACAAGATGGCTGCATGTTGTGCAAAATATATGTTTAAGTTAGTTAATTAAGAAGTATTTAATTTCTACCACACTTGCATAGATGACCAGTATGTGTCGTGAACACTCCCAGTTAACCTAATCATAGTTTTGTCTTTAGAGGGGTTGTCTCACTAAATTGATTCATCTCACCTCAGTCCTGTTTTCTAGGGTTCATTTTGAATTCAGGGGCGTGTTTATTGGCTTCCACTAGGCTGCAGTAGAAGCCAGGTCTGTAGCTATAGCAACAGTGATGCAGCATCAGAGAGGATCAAACAGGTATCTAGATATAGCGACCTGTGGTGCTGATGCAGCCCATACAAGAGGGGATATCTAGGAATAGGTAGGATACTGTTAATGGACACATATTGCAAAGTGACTTGTTTTTACAAGATCTTTAACATAAAAAGCAATTCTTGTAGTGAGACAACCCCTTTAAGGCCATTTCAGTTTATATTTGTATCTAATGTAGCTCTTGGTTTACTTTCCATTGATGCCCCTTCTGAGTCTTGTCTACATTAAATATTAAGAGGTCTATACTATTATTGCTGTATTAAACAAGAAGGGTTAAGTCACTGCTTTCATAAAAACCCAAAAAAGCTTCAGCAAAAAGATCTGTTGTGCATGAAATGTGTATCATCTATGAAGAAGCAAAGCCTCTCAATATTAATACTGAGATGAAACAAAAGCTCTGATACTGCTCCTATGTATCTTTCAGTAATAAAGTGCTTGTCCATTGACAAACTTGTTTCCACAGTAACGCTTACATGCAGCCTTCACACTGAAAGCAAATAAATAATAGATTATTAGGTACAAGAGAAAAAGAAAAGGGTTTTTCTTGTAAGTGAAAAGCTTTTCATCCTCTATTGCACCAAAACTGCAATAAATTAGAGAGTAGCAGGGGTAGAAGATTTTCTACCCATTAATGAATGTAGTAGGTGAAGGAAAAAAGAAAACCCTAAAGTATCACAATATGGTGTAAATATAGTTTGGCTTCCATCGAGAACTTATCAAAAAGCACATTGAAGCATATGAAGTCTAAAATGCTTTTTTTCTGGAAATGTGACAAGATGGAGGTGCATGTATTTAACTTCTAAAGCAAACCAATTTTAATTAATGATGTTTTGATATCATATTCCATTCCTACTGCCTAAATTCAACACAAAGGTCTGTGGTGCATGTGATTCAAGCGAGGGACACTTGTTTTGGGACTGTCTTCAAATTCGACTTTTTTGGTCCTCAGTGACAGCATTCATTTATGACGTTTTGGGGTTATGTTACCACTGGCAGGAATTCTTATGCCATTTTGTTCTTTCCTGCTTATTAGATCAGTAGGATTTGTATGTAATGTCTGTCTTCTCCTGTGTGTGTTTGGAGTGCTCAGTATCCTGGCCACACACCTGTATCTTCTGAGTGTATTTTAAGTCTTCATAAAGCTCATCTGAGTCTGCAGTGCGATTGCAGAATATACTTCAAGGTCTATTGTCTACCTCTGATATGTTACATTTTTGTTTCTTTCAATCTATTGTGTAATCCAGTTTTGTCAGGTTCTTGTATATTGTTGTTTCTCTAGATTCTGTTAGATTAAGTCCTAAAGTTTTGTAGTCCTTGTGAAGATCAGTTTGGTGTTTGTATAGGTCTTTGTCTAGGAAGTTTCTGAACCTTTGAGTCGCTTTCTGTATTAGGCTCCGTTTCAGCTTATGGACCCTTTTGAGGGACAGCTTTAGCGTCAGTTTCAGGGACTGAGGTTCTGGTGTAAGGGACAACCCAGTGGTTGTGCTGCTGGTGGGACATAAGGGAATACTAGTCAGACGTGCAGAAAAATTTGTAAATAAAACAAATGAGGGTGCCAGGACATTCTATACCATACATTATAAGTAGAGATGGGCGAATTTCTCAAAAATTCGATTCGGTCACTTCGCCGAATTTTCCGACAAAAAATAAATTCGTCGAATTACTTCGCACGTTTCGCGTTAAAAAGCAGTATTTCCAGGCTGCAAGAGGCCTGCAGGTGCTGTAGAACGTTTGTGGTTGTTGCCATGCTTAAATTTGAGAGGGAGCTTGGTTTGTTACTTCATACAATAGTTGTGTTTTATATGACTCACTTATGAATGCCGCCGCTCTTAGAATCGCTTCACTATAAAATTCCCTGGGCACTTAGAGGGCAAAACTGCCAAAAACTGAAGCGGGAATGTAGCTGATAAGTATGCAGCGAAAGAATGGAAAAAACAGCTGAGAGCCTCAGGTGGCAAATATGACAGAGTGTGGAGGTGACGGCGCAGTCGCTGCAGCATGAGGTCAGGCAGTGGCACAATGACATTCTGGAACCGGTGGCAAAGCTCAAGGATGCCACAGTAGTGGCAATAATGACTGGAGTGCGGAGGTCACGGCCTGGGCAGGCAGTTATAAGGGCCAGACAGTGGCCCCACGATGAACATTTGGAGGCGGCAAAAACCACGTTATTAGGCCACAGAGTGGCACTATGATACTGTGTGGAGGGTCACGACAGCCAGCGCATGAGATCAGGCACGTGGCACAATGACATTCTGATTGGCAGCAAAACAGTTTAGGCCACAGAGTGGCACAATCACACAGCTTTGTGGATGGTCACGGCGGCAGCAGTATGAGGTCAGGCAGTGGCACAATGCATTCTGGAGGCGGCAAATACAGGTATTAGGCCACTGAGTGGCACCAATCACACAGTGTGGAGGTCATGTCGGACAGCAGTAAGCAGTATGAGAATCAGGCAGTGGCACAATGACCATTCTGGAGAGGCCCCAAAACAGTAATTATGCCACAGAGTGGCACATTCACACAGTGTGGAGGTCATCACGGCGGCAGCAGGTATGAGATCAGGCAGTGGCACAATGACTTCTGGAGGCGGAAAAACAGTATTAGCCACAGAGTGGCACAATCACACAGTGTGGAGGTCACGGCGGCCAGCAGTATGAGATCACCCCCCCCCCCCCCCCCCCCCCCCCCCCCCCCGTGGCAGTGGACAATGATAATTCTGGAGGTGGCAAAAACAGTATTAGGCCACAGGGAGTGGCACACATCACGCAGTGTGGAGGTCACGACAGCAGACAGCATGAGATCAGCAGTGCCACATTGAACATTTCTGGAGGAGGTAAACTGTATTAGGCCACAGAGTGGCACTCAATCACACAGTGTGGGAGAGGTCTCGGGCGGGCAGTATGAGATCAGGCAGTGGCACAATTGACATTTGGAGGCGGCCAAAACAGTATTGGCCACAGGAGTGGCACAATCACACAGTTTGGAGGTCACGTCTGCAGCTGCATGAGATCAGGCAGTGGCACAAAGACATTCTGGGGGGCGGCCAAAACAGTATTAGGCCAAGAGTGCACAATTCACACAGTGTGGAGTCCACGGCGGCTGCAGTATGAGATGCAGGCAGTGAGCACATGACATTCTGGAGGCGGCAAAACAGGTATTAGGCCACAGAGTGGCACAATCACACAGTGTGGAGGTCACTGACAGCGCAGCATGAGATCAGGCAGTGGCAACAATGACATTCTGGATGGTGGCAAAACAGTATTAGGCCTCAGAGTGGCACAATCCACAAGTGTGGAGGTCACGACAGGCAGCAGCATGACGATTCAGGAAGTTGGCACAATGACATTCTGGAGGTGGCAACAACAAAAACAGGAGGATGCCACAGAATGACACATGACTAAGATCGGAGGTCACGCGGCAGCCAGCATGAGGTCAGGCAGTGGCACAATGACACGTGTGGTGGGCACCGGCAGGTGTCATCAGCAGCAGCAGAGATCAAGGAAGTGGCACAATGACATTCTGGAGGTGGCAAAACAGGAGGGAAGGCCACAGAATGGAACAGATGACTGAGATCGGACTGTCCCAGGGCGTGCTGGCAGCAGCTATGGAGGTCAGGCTGTGGCAAATGACACAGTGTGGAGACAGGTGGCAGGCAGCCACAGCAGGGAGCATGAGGTCAGAGAGTGGCACAATGGAACAGTGTGAGATGTAATTGGCATACAGGAAACAGCAGCATGAGGCATAGAGAGGCACAATGACAGTGTGTTGAGGTGAGGTGGCAATAACAGGTCCCTGGTAAGATTGGTGGTAGCAGATCGGAGAAGAAAACTGTCAGCAGATGTGTGGGCATAAGGCGGGTTAGGGTGCGCCTGGCATCTGAATAGTGGTCTGAGGCAGGTAGTTTGAAACCAGTCTGACGCCTAAGGCATTGGTGTGTGGAAATCCCTGCCCGATCCACGCCAGTTTCATCTTGGGACAATAGGTCAGTAGTTCACATTTCCGTGACAAGCGGGTTCTCCTTGGGGTAACGATGGCCCCCGCCACAATGAACACCACTCTGATGCCACACTACTGGCCGGGCAGGGACAGCTTCTCCACTGCAAACTCGGCAAGTTGCGGCCTCAATCTCAGTTTTGGCTGCCAGTAGTTCCAGCGGATCTTATAACTGAGGAGGGTGGCAGAGTGCAGTCCAGTAGGCCACAAACCTGTTGGTTCAGGGACTTGCTCCAGTCCTGCTGCTGCTGGCGACTGACATCCTTCACTAGGCGCGTGTAGGAAGCTGCTCATCATTTGACGTCAGACTTAGGTTTACTACTGATGGAGTCGGTAATGCTCCTACACCCCCACACACCTTCCCCCAGCAAAGCCGCGAGCTAGTAGTACGTGAGCGCTGAGATACCCCTGGGCAGACCGGTCAGAGGAGGGACGATGCCGCACATAGGCAGCGGCCAACTGATCTAAGGGAGGATTTCCCTTAGTATTTGAGTTTGTCTTCTACCCTCTCAATAGCTGGGAAAAAAGGCTCCCATTTTGGAAACGGTAGCGAGGGTCCTCCCCCCCCCCCCCCCCCCCACCCCCCCCCCCCCCCCCCCCCCCAATAGGGTGGAGAGCCAGAAGTCAATCCCTATGCCGGATGCTGACTATTCGGTGTCACTAGCCAGGCAAATATGTATGCTGAGGGCCATCTGCACAAGTGACTCCGCATGGGATCCCTGCTCCATTTCCACTGTATACTGCTCGGTGCTTGGGGGTCATCTGCCTATCATTCCTCATCTCCATCCACCTCCTCCAGCTGCTCCTGCTCCTACTCTCTTGTCATCTGGGTAGAAAAAATCCACTAATTTTTCACCAGACAATGCTTCTGCTCAACTGTCCTCCTCCCTACTTCCATTTCAGTCCCCACCGGGACTCATGTGGCCACGAGATGTAGTCGCCACGTCTCAGTCCCCTGCCCAGACAGATTTTTCAGCATCGTTCAGGACATCCGAAGCAGAGGAATGACGTTAATCATCCGTGTCTGGCGGACATGACAAATAACGTCGCCTCTCGAATGGCCTCATAAAAACGGCAGATGTCACGCATTCGAGCTGCACTGGCTGACCTCAAGTTACACAGGGAGTCTTCTGTCTGCATGGTTACATCAAAAAATCGTTAATGGCTTTCTCTTGTTCATACAGTCGGCAAACAATGTGCAGGTGGAATTCAGCGGGTGGAAACATTGCCTTATCCAGAGGTGTTGGGGGGAGGCCGTTGCTGCTGCAACTAGAGGGGGGTGTTCCTGGCTTTGTACGAATGGATAAAGTGCATGCACAGTTTCTGGCCATTTTCAGAATGTTCTGAGGATCGGTGGAAGGACTTCAGGAAACCTTTTCACAACCAGATTGAACACATGCGCCATGCAGAGCGGCATGGTCCATCCCTCCTCGGTGCCAGGCGGACACCATGTTCCCCCATTGTCGGTCACATGGTGACAGATATGCATTTGGCGCGGAGAAAAGCCACACATCGATTTCTCTGCTGCATGACGCGGAGCAGTTCCTCCCCTGTGTGACTTCGTTCGCCGCAGGCAAGCCAGGTGTAGAACTGCTGACTCCGCTGTTGCCCTACACATGTGGTTAATGACTGGAGCAGTACTTGTGGAGGCTGAGATGGGTGGTGGTGGTGGAGGGAGGAGGAGTCGGACATTGGCGCAGGTGACAGCCAGTTTGCGTGTGGGGAGAAAGCGGGCGTTCTCCTGTCACAAGTTGTTGGTGTGCATGGGCTGAAGCACATTCATCCCAGTGGGCGTTTAAAGGACATGTACTGGCCTTTGACCGGTTAGTTACAGCTCCAGAAGTCCGCGCTGCCGTGCACCTGTGAACAACCGAAAAGCTCAAGGACCTGACCCACTTCTTTTTTTACATATTTATGAACTGCTGGTACTGCCTTTTTGGAAAAGAAATTACGGCTTTGAACTCTCATTCTCGGCTCGGCACAAGCTATTAGTTCTCTGGAATGGTGCGGTCCACCATTTTGGAAAGGGGAGGGACTGCAATACAACAAATTGACAGGAGCTCGTCAGCTGCTGCACCTTAGGATGGTTTGGGACGCTTACTGTTGTCTCTTTGCAATCGCCATCGATGAACGAACTGCTGGCGCCAATATGAGTAGCGAGAGCAGGAGCATCGGACAGGGAGATGTGTCAAATGAGAAAAAGCTCCCTTCTGCAGAGGTGGTGGAGCCTTGGAAATGGCTGCAATGGCATGGTGCCACTGGCGCTGCTGCTGTTGCTGCGCCGCAGATGGACCACCACATCTGAGACACGTTCTCCCAGGACACCGGATGGTGACGTTGCATGATTGTTGACGCAGGGGCCGTGGTGCAACGTTTAGCTCTGGCCACGTTCACTTTCTGCCAAAAGATTTACATATACACATATTCGGCTCCTCGTTGTCTTTAGCAAAGAACTGCCACACCGTCGTGTATCGGTTTTTAACGCCAACGTTCCGCACTGAGTGGCTACTGCCGCCGCTGACCCCGCTGAGCACCTATGCCGCAACTTTCTTCGGACCTGCGAATGCGGGTTTTTTACCCGTGGCCGCTTGGCTCCCGACATCACACTGCTTGCGATCCTGCTGACTCACGGCCACACGACCACACTTGCTCCTTGGCTGCGCTGCTGACTGAATCCAAGCTGAAGCCACTAATTCTCACAGTCGATGATGAAGCCCTTAGCCTCACCCGTGCTCCCAGTGCAGGTCGGCTACATAATTTTCTCATTTGTGTTTCATCGTCAATGCTGTCCTAATCCACCGGTCTTGGTATGCCGAGGCTGACCTCTCACAAACATGACCTCCATGCCACTCCTCCACATCTATACTTTGCCGCCTCTTGCAAGAAGCAGGCGATATTGGCCCCATTTCTTCGCTGCCAAGTAGCTGGCTGATGCCCTCCTAAAAAATTGTTCATCCTCGCTATATAGTGCGCTGAGCAGACCACAAGTAGATCTCTGGATTAGGGAACCGGATGGGACAGAAGCGGGCATTAGGACAGGTGAGGGCTGCAGACCCACTCCAGGGCCATGCCAACTAATGGTTGTGTCTGAGGTTCCCCCTCCGACTCTGGCTGGGCGCTTGTAAGATTCATCTGGGAGGTTGACGGGATGACTAGTCAACAATCTCAGAAACCTTGGGTTGCTGAACACACACGGACCGCTAGGATGGACAGCAGGGCAGTTGTCGGCCTCACCGGAGTGACCCCTGCTGCGAAGTACCTTGCTGTGCTGCGACCTGGGCCTGTTCCAGGAATTGTTTGTGCCACTGCCACTCGCAGCGTGCAGGAGCCTGCCACCTCTCTGTCTGACTTACTGTTTGTTTCTAAAATGTACTGACTACGGTTTGATGATGCTATCTAGTGTATGATAAATATACAACCCTGTTTTGGACTACCAATGAACCCAGTAACAAGCTTTGGGTAACCCTTGGACTATAAAATTGACGCCTTCACAAATGGCAGGAAAAAATTTATATTGTGTGTTTTCAATCACTGTGTGTTTACTAAGGTAAAAGCACAAACAGGCTTAATTAACCCTTTTTTTTTTTCGGACAATGAATTAGGCTACAGGAAAAATGTATATATTTTGGCGTTGAAAAGACGGGTTTATTTTGTCAGCACACCAGCAAAAACAACGCTTATTAACCCCTGGATGTAAATTGCGCAATAGAATTGGAGCGGCACAAAAATAGTAGCTCCTGTAGGTTGTTACAATTGCGTGTTTTCTACACCAACCACAACAAGAGAAACAGTTGTAATTAAACCTTTGCTTTGTGAATTAGGCATATACAGGAAAATATTGGATATATTTTGGCGTTGAAAAAGACGGTTTATTTTTGTCAGCACACCAGCCATACAACGACGTAATTTATCCCCTGGATGTAAAGTACGCATAGAATAGTGCAAGCCAAAAAAAATGATGTGGTATTTGTATTGTAAAAAGCTGTTTCTTTAATGAATACAACAGGAACTGGATTAGATCCCACTTGGATATTTGAAATGTATATGCAGCTGCAGTGGACGCACACTGGATTTCAGATCCAATACCCCAAAAAATTAGAAATAAAAACTTTAAAGGGAGAACAGTCTCTGAGACAAGCTGAGACACCCCACAAAAATCGCTTATAAAAATCAATTCTTCAGCAAGAGCTATCAGCCGCGCGCAGCACCTTCCCCTGATGAGCAAAAGCGAGAGGAGTGTGAGCTCCCGGCGTAAACCCCCGGGACTTATATGTGGGGTGGACGTCACAGAATCCCGCCGGTCTCTGATTGGCACCTCCTGCACATGTCATGCAGGCTATGCCCCTCTTCCTCCCAGAGTGCTTTGCCCCATGTAGCCCCAATGTGCTCGCAGCCATTTTATCATCCAAAAGCACACTTCGTTCACCCGAGTACCCCAAAGTTCGACTTCGTTCCGAACCGAAGTTTTCCTGAAATTCTAAATGAATTCCACTTCGTTAGAATCAATTCGCCCATCTCTAATTATAAGCATATACCCTATGCAACAATATCTGCAAGAAATTCATCTCAAATGAAGTTGATCACACATCTTATGAAGTTCCATTTTAGCTAATGCTCTTTATTAAAAGATCACTATAAAATCTAAACACCCTGTTAACCAAGTCATGATGTTTTACATTTAGCATCCTGGTGGTATATGTACAAGTACAGTTTTTATTCCACATTCTGTCACATTTTTCCATTCTATTTCTGAAAATATAGCAAAAAAAAAAAAAAAAAACTTTTACAGAACTCAATATTTTTGGGTTTTTCAAAACTGCAGCACAGAACTGCAAAAACATGAAAAGCAAAACATGTGAATATCTACCCCAAAACAGATCTCCAATGCAAACAAAACTTAAAATAAACCCTCTGTGTATTGGATCACTTAACGTTTTTACCCATGACCTCTTTAATGCATTAACTTTGTACAGTATTCTGGATCTGTGTAATACATATCTCAAATTCTCTCGTCTAAATGAGGTTTTAATACACCTACTTGTAATTTATTAGTAGATCCAAAAGTTTAAAACACTTTCACTCCAAGTACATGTCAATCTAGAATTCCGATCATTCAGCAGATTTCGTTTAACTCATGACTTTTTCAGTGGAATATCTAATAGCAGATCTTTTAATCTTTTGGACATACTAATAAGGTATTACTAATGAATTACAAGTTGAAGTATTTAATGCTACTGAACTAGGATTTACAAAGTGTGCAGCGACATACTCTATATATAATGTAGATTTAAATGGGGTCTTGGACTGGCTTCTCATTTCTGTTCTGCAGCATGTCCTCTCTGCTGCAAAACACTTCCCAGGAGAAAGATTTTTAGATTGCCCTCTGTGATTATGGTGAGATTCATGAAGTGTATTCTACTTTTCACCAAAACAAGGCCTGCTTCCAAAAATCAAAAAGCCTGTTTGGATCCAATAATTTTCAGTCTAAAACAAAACATAAAGTACATCACATCAATCCTTATGCTGAAGTGTTTGTATTCTTGCAAATTAGAGCTATATATAGTATACAGATGGCTAAAAAATGTGGGCCTCTGTATTGCAGTGTCTTCTGGATTCATTCAGAAGGGTCACCTTCCCAGACAGTATATTGGGGTTTTAGAATAAATGCTGTATACACATTGCATAGGCACTGGGACAACAGATGGAAATTGCACACCACCTGTTTTACATACTACTTTTGCATTAAAGTGAATGCAATGCCCTGCTATTTTTGATAACAATATTGCACTACTCACTAAAGCGGCAATCTGGCTTAGACTTTAGACTAGCACTTTCCTTCATGGGAAATATGTGTGAAGTGGTAATCCAAGAGTGTTAGGGCATGTCACCACGGCAAGGGTTTTTGGTCATTTTTTTCAGACTGTTTGCGGTTATAGAAACCGTCTGAAAACCTGCAAGCAACGCCCCCCCCTAGACTTCAATAGACAAACAGTTCAGCAGCCCCCACTGAACTGTTTTTCCGCCAGGCAGTTTTTCACACCGGCGGTTGTCCAAAAAACATGGAACATGTTCCTTCTTGTGCCTGGTTTCCAGACTGAAAATTAACATTGGAGTCCATGTAAACCGCTCCGAAAGTGAGTGTGCAGTTTTTGCAAAAAGAAAAAAAAGTGAAGAATGATCCCACCTATAGTGGGTGTGTTTTTGCAGGTCCTCTTGCACTTTTTTAAACACAGGAAGGTCCTGCAAAGCACTTCAGTGTGAACAAGTCTATATATCCTCTTATTAGCTTAAACTAACTAAATTTTTTTGCTGTTAACATGCACATGTGCTTAAAGTGAAAATGTAAAAGTTGGCCTTTGTGCATTATTGTTAAATTGGGGAGATAAAAAAAACCCACATGGTTTCTTGCACCAATCAGGAATACTTTTGCACTCCATACACTATTATTTTTGAAAAACAGTCCAAAAATCGCTGGGAAAACCTGGACAAAAACAGTTGAAAAACAAAACCGCCAAAAAACCAACCAGTTTTTGCGTCAAAAACAGTCCAAAAACTGGTTGTAACGAACGGTTCTGCTGAAATCAAAACAGAGCTGTTTTTGTTCTTTGTTGAGTAAACGCACCCTATGACTTTTCTGATTCCTGATTATAAGGCTATGTTCACACGGCGTAATTTCAGCGACCATTTCACGTCGTATTTCCGCTCTAAAACGAGCGAGATGCACGCCGAAATTACGGTAATCCACAGTTCTCATAGAGAACTATGGATTACGCCTCCTCTCCCCAGGCGTACAATTGTATTGTACGGGGGGGGGCGTGGCCTGGACGAGCATGGGGTAAGTCGCAGGAACGAGGAGCTCCAGAGGATCTAACCCAAACTCGGCCCAAAGACGCCTCTTGCTACTGCTAATGATACCAGACCGGTGCTGTACCAAAAGACCTGCGTTCCCGGTGCCGATACCTGAAACTTGAAGAGGAGTTCTGTCTCCCTGAACGGAGTTCCCGACCTGAGAATCCTAGGCCACTCCGCCCGCGCTCCACAAAGCGAGAGAGTCCCTGCCACTTCGGTGACCCACACAGCTACACCGGAGCCCCCCCTGCTGCGGTTCCCCCCGGAGAATACCAAGGGGTCGAGCGAGCAGGAGTGTGCTGAGCCCGGACCTCCGCAGCATCACCGTCACACAGCTCCGCTGCTCCCTCTAAGTGCCTGCCGTGTCATACGGCTGTACAGATCCCGGACCTCCGCAGCATCACCGACGCGCACCTCTGTTGGGGCACCCCTGCCGCTGCTCCCTCTAAGTGCCTGCCATGTCATACAGCTGTACAGATCCCGGACCTCCGCAGCATCACCGACGCACAGTTCCATTGCGGTACCCCTGCCGCTGTTCCCTCTCGGTGTTTGCCGAAGGGATGAGTGGGTAGGGCTGCTCCCTGGATACGCGGTCTGGAGGTTCCGCGGCCACCCATCTGAAGAACGGTCCTACAGCCTAGGATGATCAGCTAAGTACACATAATTCTCATTATAAATCTTATATCTGCTTCTGGAACATCCTTTACAATCAGTGCAAAACTGTGCTCACACCTGGACTAAGCTGAAGTTATGCTGCTGGCTTAGACGCCATTTCCTAGTCCTCCACAACGCACGTGGACTCAGCCATTTTAAGCAGCATTTGCTGCTACTGCATATCTCACAGTCTGTGGCTGCAATAGCTACTCTCAACTCTTAGTACCACTTGACCCTACTAACTCTCCTGGATTCCGCTGATTGACCTTCACAAATTCCCTAACGAGACTTCAAATAAAGTAAATAGTCCCCCGGTGACATAGAACTTACAGCTCTGTCCCCACTAGTGCAATCATCCCATTGCAGGCATAGTCCCTAACCACTGTGATATCTGGAGAAGTCTTAGCATTTTCCATAGGGTGTCCATTCAGGTCTGAGCCATAATCAAATTTCTATACTCTTGATAATTCAGGAGAAAGAAGGGAGAAAGAGACGAGCAAGGGGGATATATATATATTAACCTAGCCTACATTCTCTTCCCTCACTAATATACCAATTCCACCCCATCAGACATATCAACTCCCCTATTATTCTAAAGAACTTGACCGAATGGGCGGCACTAGTAAACGAACACCTAAAGTCAAGCCAACTAAGCTCACAGAATTTTTTCCCCAGTCCTCCTCGCAACCATCATCGGCAGAAAGGAGACTTCTATTTCCACCTCTCTCCTCAACTTCTCCTGTATCAAATTCAGCTGAAATGGACTCCCAAGGCTCTCCCACCCAGCTTTCTGCTACTGAGACGACACTACAACGCTTATTCTTTTCATCTAGCGAAGACCTCCAATCCCTGGTTTCTAGAACAGACCACATAGAAAAGAAAATGTCAGAATTCGCAACCTCTCACAACCTCCTTATTGATGCAAATTCTGTCCTGGAGGAGGAGGTACAGAGACTCTCTTCCAAACTACTAGACCTTGAAGATCGATCCCGCAGAGAAAACATCCGCATTAGAGGAGTCCCTGAGTCTGTTACCGAAGACCTTCTTCAGCCTTTCCTCACTGATCTCATGGCTCTGGTGCTTCCGAGGGCGTCACAAATAGACCTAACAGTAGTATACGGTATACATCGTTTTCCCAAACCAAGACATCTACCCTCCTCTACCCCAAGAGACGTAATAGCAAAACTCCATTTCTTCCGTACGAAGGATTATTTTTTAAAAGCGCTCCGGAAAAACCCCCCTCTGCCAGACCGTTTCCGGAATATCGCCATCTTTCCGGATTTATCAGCTGGAACTATGCTAAGGAGGAAAGAATTTTCCCAATATACCAAAATCCTTCATGAGCAGGGGATAAATTACCACTGGGGCTTCCCTGTGAAACTGATTATCACCAAGAACACCACCACTACGGTGTGCCATACTCCCTCCATGGTAAAAGATACCCTGACTGCATGGAACTTACTCCAGGCCCAGCCCACGACTCCAATGAAAAAACAACGGAACCGCCCAGAAGCGATTACTCCGTTATGGTCTGACAAACATTGCAGATCCGGTCCAACACCCCATGACTGACCAACTCAGCAAATTACCTACTGACCCTCTTCTCTTCTCTGTATTTGAGGTTCTTGCCCAGTGGTTTGGCTGTCTCTGGCCCTTCCCACCCTATGCTTGGTCCTGCCTACGGACTGACCCCCCCGTAATACAACTGTTCCCTTGTGATGGAAACACTGTTTCGTTTGTTATGGTTATCTTTTTGGTATTTTAAAATTCAGGTGTTATCTGCCATGTACAACCCTGTGTGTTCTCCAAACATGCCATCTATTAGGGTTTTTGAGGTCTTTTTTACAGATGCGGCTTGGTTTCAGCATGTCCCCTACACACTAATGATGGGTATTAAGCTATTATCGCTAAATTCTAATGGGCTCAACTCGCCCTTTAAGCGATCGATGTTGTGGAGAGACGTGCTGAAGTCTAAAGCAGACGTAGTCTGTGTACAGGAGACTCATCTGAAGGAGCAGGATGTCTGTAGGTTGAAACACAGAAAATTCCCAACTGTGTTCCATTCCTCTTCCTCCCAGAAAAAAGCCGGAGTTGCAATTTTTATAAAAGATTCTGTTACCTTTACGCTTAAACATGTCGTCACAGATGCTAAAGGAAGATATATCATCTTACACTGTTTATTAAACTCTACATTGTACACCTCACCTTGGTCACGCTATACGCACCCAACAAACATCAACAAAGATTCATCTCCCAGGTTCTAAATAAAACCAATTCGTTTCAAAACAACGGCCTTCTAATTTGTGGTGACTTCAATATAGTGGTAGATCCACAACTGGATAAGTCACACCCTTCGAGAACCTCGCATAGCCTACAATCCTTCTTAGCTACGGAACAACTTCACGACCCACGGCGCTACTCTCACCCTACTGATAATTATTATACTTTCTTTTCTGCTCCAAACCACTCGTATTCCCGCATAGATTATTTTCTCACAAATAGACATGCCCTTAATAAGGTGTTCTCGACAGACATAGGATACCGGACATGGTCGGACCACGCGCCTATTTTCCTGAACCTGCGGGATGATCTCTCCTGCCCCCCACGTTCTCCATGGAGACTCAATAACCATCTCCTTAAATCAGAACAAATCGTTCAAACAGTCAAGGCCTCACTACAAGAATATTTTGACCTTAATACTAATTCCACACCTTCACCCTCCACACTGTGGTGTGCCCACAAGGCGGTAATTAGGGGTGTTTTTATTAAACTTGCCTCCATAGAAAAGCGCAAGAGAGAGCGCAAGCTAGATGACCTCTTGGAAAAAATTAAAATCCAAGATGAACGAGCCAAACAATCCCCCTCCCAGACAACATTAGATGAACTATCCTCCTTAAAACAACAGTTAAAAATCTTAAGTCTTCACAAATACGAACACTCCCTCTCTAAATTAACGTGGAATTTTTATACACAAGGGGACCGCCCGGGGAAAATACTAGCCAAACGGGTTAAACAAATACAAGCTAGATCCGGAATCGCATACTTGACAATAAGAAACCAAGAAGTGTTTCACCCTCAACATATAGTAGAATCCTTCGCCCAATACTACAACTCCCTATACAATCCCTCACTCCCTCCAATATCTCCCAGTATTGTTCAAGACTATCTAAGAGACCTAAAGTTACCTACCATCACTGAAAGTCAGCTAGAATCTCTAAATATCCCAATTTCTCAACAGGAATTAGACAAAAACAATTACACAAATAAAACTCAAAAAGTCTCCTGGACCTGACGGTCTTAACAATGAATACTATAAACTCTTCTCCATTCTTTCGCCACATATCCTTCGCCTTTTCAACTCTTATGACAGGCAATCCCCCTCCTGCGGAAATGCTCTCTGCTACCATCGTTACCATTCCTAAACCGGGGAAATCGCAGGATTTAGTCACAAATTACAAATTCAAAGATCTTGGCCAACAGGATCAACGTTGCGCTTCCAGACCTAATCAGTTCCGATCAGGTGGGATTCGTCCAGTCTAGGCAAACAAGAGACGTGATTAGAAGAGTACATGATGTCTTGCAGTTAATCAGGAGGGATAAGGTTCATGTGGCTTTTCTCTCCCTTGATGGCGAGAAAGTCTTTGATAGAATCAATTGGCTATACATGGAAACAGCTTTAGCTAAATTTGGTTTTTCAGGCCCCATTTTGCAGGCTATACTAGCACTCTATACCACCCCAACGGCTAGAGTCTTTTCATCAGGATTTATTTCACAACCCTTCCACATCACTAACGGAACCAGACAGGGCTGCTCTTAATCCCCGCTTATTTTTAATCTATGCATCGAACCCCTCGCGGAAATGATCCGATCGTCCCAGCTTATTTGGGGCATACCCATATGTCAACATGTTCATAAGGCTAGTCTCGATGCAGACAATGTCTTAATCATGTGTAGAAACCCAGATTCCTCCATCCCAGCTCTTTTAGATATTCTACAGGCATACTCCCGAGTTTCGTTTTATAAACTTAATATTTCTAAGTCAATAATTATGCCGCTTAACTGCTCCCATATAACCTGTTCAACTCTCTCCCAATATCAATTTGTCTGGTCTGACTCCCATATTGAATATTTAGGTATCAAAATTTTCCCAGACACCTCCAAGACAATTGAAGTTAATTGGGAACACTTATTCTTAGACCTCTCTGGCGATATTGCTAAATTCCAGCGGTCTCCTCTTTCCTGGATTGCTAGGATAAATTTAGTTAAAATGATGCTCCTTCCTAAGTTCTTATATAAAGCGAGGTCCCTTCCTTTTTTGATCCCTGCTCGATTAAAAAAAACTTCAATCCCTTATTCTACGTTTCATATGGAATTCTAAGAAACGTAGGCTTAAGCAACAGTACCTATATGCTCAGAAGCCATTTGGCGGGTTAGCTGTTCCCAATTTGTCGATGTATAATCTAGCTGCTATTCTAGAACTAGTAACACATTTGTGGTCACCCTCCTCCTCCCACCACTGGGCTCATATAGAGAACCATGTGGTGCGCCCTGGTTCCGTTAAGGACCATTTACTGACACTGTTACATGGCTTCCCTATGTTACCAGCCTCCTATTGTAAGCTGCTAACAACCCAACACCTGATCATTGCGTGGTAACGCTACGTTGCGATCCCACAGATAATCACTATCAATAAATACATGTGTCCCCTGTCCATGCTATATGGGGTGGATCTCAACATTCCCCTGGATCAATGGATTACTAAAGGACTGTGGACTATAGGAGACCTTTTTACGGACGGGATATTTAGATCATTCGAGGACCTGGCTAACACATATGCGATTCCTAAATCCCAATTTTTTATGTATCTCCAGGTACGGCACGCAATCCAAACTATTCCCCAATCTCTTTCAGCTCAAAGAAAATCCCTATTCTCACAGTTACTTCTGGGGTCGGATTGTCGCACTAATGGTCTTTCGGCAGCTTACGCTACTTTGATCCAAGTCAATCAGAATACCAAACTGACATACATGATCAAATGAAGTCAGAATTATCTAAAACGTTTTTAGTAGAGGATTGGTGGATGGCAGCTGCCTCGATCTCTAAACATTCTAGCTGCATTAATCATCTAGAATTGTCCAGGAAAATACACCTCCGATGGTATCTCACGCCCACCCGATTAGCACATATGTTCCCTGGATCAACCAGAATGTGCTGGAGGGGGATGTGGTTCTGCCGGCTCCCTATCGCATATGTGGTGGTCATGTCCTGTGATCCAGAGTCTTTGGGCTAAGACTGAGCAGCTCATCCAGAGCCTATTTCACTCTCGATTCATACTGTCACTGGAGCTGGCGTTACTAGACATCACTATTTGGGATATACCTTACTCACATCAAACGGTGATACAACATATTCTCAATGCAGCCCGCCTTACCATAGCCCACCATTGGAAATCCAAATCTCCCCTGGATTTCGAGGAAGTTACCAACAGAGTTAACTCCCAGTACCACAGCGAGCTTTGTCTGGTTACCCCTCCCCACCTCATTGCTAAAAGACGGACAAGATGGAAGATCTGGACAGACTCACCTTATGCCAAATAATTCTGAATGACCTTGACTATTTAAAACCCTAGAACTAACTCTCTCCCAGGGTGACCCCTTTACTCACCTCGTCCATATACACCCCTATGGATTGATGGCTCAACACTACATTCCTTTTATATATTTGTACTTAAGGTTATGACTCCAAGACAATATACGTGGCATGTATTTTTCTTGTTCATGTTCTCACTTGTATGACTAAACTATGTATTTTTTAGGTGTTTTGACTATACACGTTATAATTTGTTGCTGTTTACCTGTTTGCAAAATTCTTGAAATAAAAATTTTACTGATTAAAAAAACAATTGTATTGTACCCCCGGGGAGATAAGTGACATGAGTAATGACAGTCTATGGAGCCGGCAGGCTGCTGTCCCCCCCCCCCCCCGCCCCACCCCACCAACCGCGTCACGGGAGTACGTGCCGATGAGCGCGACTCCCAAACACCCGGCATAATTGCGGGGCTTACTATACGCCCCGCAATTACACCGTGTGAACAAAGCCTAAAGATTAGCACAATCTTTCCCAAGACTTGGACTGGCCGAGGCTGGTGACATCACTCACCTGTAAATACCTGCCCACATCACAGCAGTGAACAAGAATAGAAATGTGGACAAAGGATGTTACTTGGAAGCCGAATATCACTGTTTAACTGGGGGGTCGCTTTAAATGGGTTTCCCTTCACCACCTTATGCCATCATTTTAGGAGTAGGTTTCCAGCCTCTAATATCCCCACATGAAAAGCAAGATGACACAGTGCTTCTGCTCCAAAGTTTTGCTCCGACACGCAGAGATCAGTTGGGTTTCAGAGGTCCGATCTCCACCAAATATATAGTACATGACACATCCCAGTGACCTGCCATTACTTTAAAAGATAGAAAAGCCTTATTAAACAGCTATGATTAAATGGGTCCAAACATTTTTTCAGAAGTCACAGAGGACAGGCTAAGCCCAATCTCCTGGGCTGAAGTCAAAGGACCATAATTGTCAATCTCAGTATTTAACTTTAAAAAAAAATAAAAAATAAAGAACTTTTCTAAAAGATGTAGAAAAATATTCTTTATTACACATCAGGAATATTTACTATGAATATTGCCTTTCTTACTCTAGAGCAAGTCTTCCTGCTGCAAACTCTTCATAATATTGTCCAACGGGGTGAAAGGGAATCTTAGCAACTTAATCCCACTTGGATGTTTTTCTTCTTGTGTATCTGTTCCCCTCACTGTCAACAGCTTCATAGACATCCCTCTTATTTTCCTCTGTTGCATGTAAATAAGCAATATAAGCAACACACATAGTAATTGAGAAGAGTCCAAATGCCATAACTGGTTTATTCTGCAAAAAAACAAATATATTTTTATACAGAAAACCAGAATATCATGATAGTAGTTTTTTTAAAAAAATTGGTTGTCTGCTTCATTTTATAACATTTTTAGCATACTGATGGCCTTATCAAATAATTAATAAAAAAATAATAATTATACTCCCTCTCACCCAGGATCCAGCACTGCCATGGTTCTTCCTCTCCTGCAGTGTTTTGATTGCTTCACAGCAGCAGGCACATGCTATTACCCGATATCACTGTTCTAAAGTTAGCGTTTCAAGCAGTGGTGCCAGGCAAAGGCACATGACCACTGCCGATTGGCATCCTGTTCAGTTGGAAGTAAACAGAAGATTGGCAAGGGAGGATGGGGGCTGTGCTGGAACCGAGGCAAGTATATATATATTTTTTAATTTTATAAATCCATCAGTATCCTTAAAAGGGTTTTGCCACAATCTCATTTCATACCTCCTGCATTCAGCTGTGTGTGCTCAGAAAGGGGGTGTGTGTGATTTGTTTGAATTGCATATCATGTGAACCATCAGGATGACATAACCATGCCTTTCCACTCTCTCCAGACAAAGGAACGCCTGTATAACTATAGAGCGGCGAGTAGCAACAATGTAGCGCAGAGGGAAAGTTTTTGCCTCACAGCACAACTGACCTAGGTTCAAATTCCTGCAGGAATCATACCTGCACATACAGTTGTGCTCAAAAGTTTACATAGCCTGGCAGAATTTTTGCTTTCCTTTTTTCAGAGAACATGAATGATAACACAGAAACATTTTTCCACTCATGGTTAGGGGTTGGGTGAAGCCGTTTATTGTCAATCTACTGTGTTTTCTCTTTTTAAATCATAAGGACAACCAAAAACATCCAAATGACCCTGATCAGCCACTGATGTTTCTGGATTGCGAGTCATGGAAAAAGCAAAAGAATTGTCAACGGATCTATGGGGAAAGGTAGTTGAACTGTATAAAACAGGAAAGGGACACAAAAAGATATCCACGGAATTGATAATGTCAGTCAGCAGTGTTCACACTGATTAACAAATGGAAAATCAGGGACTGTGTAAAAATCAAGTCACAACCACCAGGAAAATTGTTCAGGATGCCAAGAAAGACCCACAAATAACAGGACTCTCTGAAAACTAGCAGTGTGGCTGTTTCAAGACGCACAATAAGGAGGCACTTGAAGAAAAATGGGCTGCATGGTCGAGTCGCCAGAAGAAAGCCATTACTGTGCAAATGCCACAAAGTATTTTGCCTACAATACACCAAACAGCACAGAGACAAGCCTTAAAACTTCTGGAACAAGGTTATTTGGAGTGATGAGACCAAAATCGAACTTTTTTGCCACAACCATAGACGTTACATTTGGAGAGGTGTCAACAAGGCCTATGATGAAAGGAACACCATTCCTACTGTAAAGCACGGAGGTGGAGTGCTGATGTTTTGGGGATGTATAAGCTACAAAGGCACAGGAAACCTGGTCAAAGTTGAAGGAAAGATGAATGCAGCACGTTATCAGCAAACACTGGAGGTAAATTTGCACTCATCAGCCCGGAAGCTGCGCATGGGATGTACTTGGACGTTCCAACAGGTCAACGACCCTAAACACAAGGATAAATCGACCTGTCATTGGCTACAGCAGAACAAAGTGAAGGTTCTAGAGTGGCCATCTTAGTCTCCTGACCTCAATATCACTGAGCCACTCTGGGGAGATTTCAAGTGAGAAGTTCATGCAAGACAGCCCAGGAATCTACAGGAACTGGAGGCTTTTTACCAAGAAGAATAGGCAGGTTTACCATCTGAGAAAATAAAGAGCCTCATCCACAACTACCACAAAAGACTTCAAGCTGTCATTGATGTTAGAGGGGGCAATACACGCTATTAATAACTGGGGTATGTAAACTTTTGATCAGGGTCATTTAGAGGTTTTTGGTTGTCGTTATGATTTAAAAAGAGAAAACACAGTAGTTTGACAGTAAATAGCTTCACCCAACCACTAACCATGGGTGGAAAAAAAGTTTTTGTTATCATTCATATTCTCTGAAAAAAGGCCAAGAAAGCAAAAATTATTTCCTGGAAAATAATAATAATAGTCACTTAGGGTATGTTCAGGTGGTTGAATGTCGGAGTATAGCGGCGCATACTGTGCGTGTCGCTATACGCAGGTGTTTTAGAAGTAAGCGCTGGCTAGCGTGTACTTAAAAAGTGCTCTGGCCCGGCCCCATTCACTTTCATATTCCCTGGCGCGGAGGCACCAGCAAAAAGTGACATCACTTCTTTCTCCCGGCACTCAGTACATGTTGGGGAATATGATATATCATAGCACTCAATCGTACTTTGGGCGTATTGCAAAATCAGTATGGCCCGCAAATACGCTGTGTAAATATATCCTTAGGCTAGGAGATATGATGGGGTTTAAGTTTACTAGGCCGATTTCACGTCTTAAAGGGGTTTCCTCACCACGATGAACATGCAGGCAAAGGTAAATAGTGTCTTATCAGTAGCACAGGAACTTGTTTATCGATGTTACGGACAAACTTTAAGCAGTTAGAGCTCTGTAGCCTTCTGTCTTACTGTTTACTCTCTTCTATTTGTAGTCTCGGCTAGGACTAGCAGAGCTGATATACCAATCACTGATGCAGAACCACCCACTCTAACCAAGAAGCGAGAGCTTAAGCCTGACTGTGAAAAGCAGGCTATAAAAAAAAAAAACAACACCGCATTGTGAAAAAAACCCACAAAGTATCACTCCAATATTTTTGCATTTACAAAAGGCTTTTTTTTAGCAGGTTTAGTTGTGTTTGTTAATGGTACCATTAAATGGATTTAGAAAATTTTTTTTTTTTTTTTTAAAGTAACACAGGGCTGGAATTTAAAAAAAACTATTGTTTTCCAAGTTCGGTTTTCAATGGGGTTCATGCAGAACAAATATTATGACATGTTAAAAAGTTCACACGGCTGATTTTGACGCTTTTTTCGGAACGTTTCCGCTCCCAAAACAGCATCAAGAAATCCTCCAAAGCGCCCCCAGTTCATTTTCATTGATTCCTATGTAAAATAGTGTTGTAGTTCACACACGACGAGAACGGATATGACACTTCTTTTTCTGCGCTTCTTTGGAAGCTGCTTTGGGCGCTGAAAAAGAAGTGTCATGTCAATTCTTGAATTGAGCGCTAAAAATCATCATAGGATTCAATGGAGAGCTTCAAAACCTCGTCAAAAACCTATACATATTGGAAACAAAGTTGGTTTATCCTTTAATCTCGTATTCCGGATGTTTGCTGGACTCACTCACCTATTTTGCATGGATCGTCAAAAACCTAGGCGCGTTTTTAGACGTGTTTGTCTTGCCTATTAATTTGTATAGGTGAAAACAGTGTTGAAAACCTCATCCAAAACGCGCCGATAAACAAGTCTAAAACATCTTCTGAAGAAGCGTGTTTCAGGCGAAATTTGATGCCGTTCTGGTTGCTGATATTTCATACCCTTAGAGTTAACGGTAAACATTTTTTTTTGCACCCAGGGGACTTAATCACTTGACTATTTGTATAATACACATCAATACTTTTATATTGCAGTGTATTGTGATTTTCCCGTTTTCCTGTTACAGCCTGGAATCCTTTTCTAGGCTCCCAGGTGCTATAAAAACCCCTTAACACCCTACAACTGTATTGCTACCAACCACAGCATCTAGAAAATTAAACACCCAGTTGTAGTTATCTCTTATCCTGGCTGCTATAGGTTACTGTCAGCTGTATCATGCAGGTGGCACCTGCATCAGCTTTGCTTTTGTGCCAGCACCATATGGTCCAAACACACATGCACAACAGATGTCACAAAGGGGGCCAATTCTGTTGACCAGTTAACAGAGAAAATATCTTACAGGTTTAATAAACAACTCGGGGTTAACAGCTCGGAACAGGCTGGTTGTCTTCACCCCTCTAAATCCAGGTGTCCGAGAGTTCTTCTCTTTGGGCGCATCACTTTTAGTATCAGAAGGCTCAGAGGATGACATCTTCGCTGATAGAACAGGCAGCAGTCACTGGTTTCTTTTGGAATAAGGTTGTCTTGCAGTCTCATAACCTAACCAATAAACAAACCTAAGCAAAATAGGACTTTAAATATCATGGTGAACAAATACTGGAACAAAAACACAATATACAAGACAAAAAGCTACACAATTGGGAAATTAATGGAAAAAAAACTTAGGTGTGCAAAAACTATCCTTTGTGTTTAGCCTCAAAAACTTCATAAGGTGGCAGTGCCAACTGGAGCTTTGGGCACAAAACATGTGGATGCCCCCTTCCCCTCATTAAACAAAATTAAAAACGTTGCCAATCCAGAGCTGGGCCCTGTCCACCCTCAGCAGCAATAACTGACAGTCCTGGGTATACACCCAATTCCACACCACCAATGCTTCTGCTCAGTGAAGGTGACCATTAGGGTTATGACTTTTTAACCTTTTTGAACATTTTAATTATCCTGATGTTGCATTTCATAAACTTGTAGGTTAATTTTCTGGTGTTATTTTGTTATTTTCACTGAAAAAAATCTGCACCCATTGTAATTTCACTTTTGCCCTAGAGCGAAATGAAAAATCATATTACTTCATGATTTAAATCATAAAAAAAAAAAAAATAAATAAAAAAAAAATAAATCTATAAATATGAAATACATTGGTCAAAAACAACTATCATAATGTTAAACTGTGAAAAAAAAAAAAGCTTCTGCATCTACAGTATAGATATACTTTATTAGGTTGCGTTCACACGGCAGCCCACCGGCCCCATAGATATGCATTACTCGCGGCGCGAGATCGCCGCAAATAAGTGACATGTCACTTATCTCCCCGGGCGTACAATACGATCGTATTGTACGCCCGGGGAGAGGAGGCGTAATCCATAGATCTCTATGAGAACTGTGGATTACCGTAATGACTGGCACGTATTCCAGCCGTAATTCGCGCACTACGGCGCGTAATTACGGACTGAAATACATTCCATTTTAAGCCGTGTGAACATGGCCTTATGTGCAAATGAAAACACCACAATAAATCTCTTATTTATTAAAAACATATTACATTTATATGTAATATTTATAGGTTTTTTATGCTTTACTTCATTAAGTACTATGATTTTTCGTTTCGCTATAGAGCAAAAATTAAATTACAGTGGGTGCGGGAGGCTCATGGAAGAGCTTTACAACACTAGCAAAACTGAAATATTTTAGCAGCAAATTCATAAACAGTAATTCTCAAATATAATTCATTTTTGGTCATTTATAGTGTTATTTTAATTTGCAAATAAAGGCTTTGTACAATTATCAACCATTTGTTTTATACTCCACCCCAATACAATATATCTACAGGTGCAGAAGTTTTTTTTCACAATTTCATATTATGAGAGTTGTTTTTGAGTGTTTTAGACCAATAGGTTTCATATTTATAGGTTTTTTTATGCTTTACATCATAAAGTACTATGATTTTTTGTTTCGCTATAGGGCAAAAGTTATAATGGGTGCGGGAGGTTTTTCAATGAAAATAACAAAAGAACACCAGAAAACTAACATATAAGCAAAAATCCGTCAAATGCAACATCAGTATAATTAAAATTTTCAAAAAGCTTAAAAAGTCATAACTCTAGTGACCGTGGTGTATACTAGCATTTCACTAGGAGTTTCTACACATTTTATAAAATGCTACCGCGTAAACAGCTAAGGGTGTACCACACAACACATTTTTCCCACCAAAGTTAATTGTTGTGATTCTACCGTGTGCACATCTAATGCATGTATATAGTGTATATATATATTCCACTGTGCGCACACCTCCTAATACCTGTATATAGAGTATATATATTGCACTGTGTGCACACCACCTAATACCTGTATATAGTGTATATATATTCCACTGTATGCATATCTCCTAATACCTGTATATATACAGTATATGTGTATATACTATATACAGGTATTAGGAGGTGTGCACAGTGGAATATATATGTGTATATATACTATATACAGGTATGAGGAGGTGTACTGTGCACACGGTGGAATCTATACACTATATACAGGTATTAGGAGGTGTACTGTGCACACAGTGGAATGTCTGTATATATACTATACAGGTATTAGGAGGTGTGCACACAGTGGAATGTGTGTGTGTGTGTGTATATATATATATATATATATATATATATATATATATACATACACACAGGTATTGGGAGATGTGCATACAGTGGAATATATATATACTATATACAGGTATGAGGAGGTGTGCACACAATGGAATATATATGTATATATACTATATACAGGTATTAGGAGGTGTGCACACAGTGGAATATATATATATATATATATATATATATATACACACACTATATATAGGTATTAGGAGGTGTGCACACAGTGGAGTATATATGTGTATATATACTATATAGGTATTAGGAGGTGTGCACAGTGGAATATATATGTATATATACAGGTATTAGGAGGTGTGCACAGTGGAATATATATGTGTATATATACTATATACAGGTATGAGGAGGTGTGCACACAGTATATATACACACACTATATATAGGTATTAGGAGGTGTGCACACAGTGGAGTATATATGTGTATATATACTATATAGGTATTAGGAGGTGTGCACACAGTGGAGTATATATGTATATATACTATATACAGGTATGAGGAGGTGTGCACACAGTGAAATATATATGTATATATACTATATACAGGTATTAGGAGGTGTGCACACAGTGGAATGGGTATATATACTATACAGGTATTAGAAGGTGTGCACACATTGGAATATATGTGTGTGTGTGTGTATATATATATATATATATATATATATATATATATATATATATATATATATATAAAACTCACCGGCCACACACTCCAATCCTGTATATATAAATATAATTCCACTGTGTGCACGCCCTTCCCAATCCCTGCATATATTCCACTGTGTGCACGCCTCCTAATCCCTGCATATATTCCACTGTGTGCACACCTCCTAATCCCTGTATATATTCCACTGTGTGCACCTCCTAATCCCTGTATATATTCCACTGTGTGCTCCTCCTAATACCTGTATATAGTATATATACATATATATTCCACTGCGTGCAGCACACCTCCTAATCCCTGTACGTAGTGTATAGATTCCACTGCGTGCAGCACACCTCCAAATCACTGTATATAGATTCCACTGCGTGCAGCACACCTCCTAATCCCTGTACGTAGTGTATAGATTCCACTGCGTGCAGCACACCTCCTAATCCCTGTACGTAGTGTATAGATTCCACTGCGTGCAGCACACCTCCTAATCCCTGTATATAGATTCCACTGCGTGCAGCACACCTCCTAATCCCTGTATATAGATTCCACTGCGTGCAGCACACCTCCTAATCCCTGTATATAGATTCCACTGCGTGCACTCTCCTCCTAATCCCTGTATATAGATTCCACTGCGTGCACTCTCCTCCTAATCCCTGTATATTAGATTTCCACTGCGTGCACCTCCTCCTCCTAAAATTCCATTTTCCCTGTATATAGATTCCACTGCGTGCACTCTCCTCCTAATCCCTGTATATAGATTCCACTGCGTGCACTCTCCTCCTAATCCCTGTATATAGATTCCACTGCGTGCACTCTCCTCCTAATCCCTGTATATAGATTCCACTGCGTGCACTCTCCTCCTAATCCCTGTATATAGATTCCACTGCGTGCACTCTCCTCCTAATCCCTGTATATAGATTCCACTGCGTGCACTCTCCTCCTAATCCCTGTATATAGATTCCACTGCGTGCACTCTCCTCCTAATCCCTGTATATAGATTCCACTGCGTGCACTCTCCTCCTAATCCCTGAAATATAGATTCCACTGCGTGCACCTCCCCCAAAAATCCCTGTATATAGATTCCACTGCGTGCACTCTCCTCCTAATCCCTGTATATAGTGTATAGATTCCACTGTGTGCACTCTCCTCCTAATCCCTGTATATAGTGTATAGATTCCACTGCGTGCACTCTCCTCCTAATCCCTGTATATAGATTCCACTGCGTGCACTCTCCTCCTAATCCCTGTATATAGATTCCACTGCGTGCACTCACCTCCTAATCCCTGTATATAGATTCCACTGCGTGCACTCACCTCCTAATCCCTGTATATAGATTCCACTGCGTGCACTCACCTCCTAATCCCTGTATATAGATTCCACTGCGTGCACTCACCTCCTAATCCCTGTATATAGATTCCACTGCGTGCACTCACCTCCTAATCCCTGTATATAGTGTATAGATTCCACTGTGTGCACTCTTCTAATCCCTGTATATAGTGTATAGATTCCACTGTGTGCACTCTCCTCCTAATCCCTGTATATAGTGTATAGATTCCACTGTGTGCACTCTCCTCCTAATCCCTGTATATAGTGTATAGATTCCACTGTGTGCACTCTCCTCCTAATCCCTGTATATAGTGTATAGATTCCACTGTGTGCACTCTTCTAATCCCTGTATATAGTGTATAGATTCCACTGTGTGCACTCTTCTTATCCCTGTATATGGTATATATACATATATATTCCACTGTGTGCACACCTCCTACCTGTATATAGTGTATATATTCCACTGTGTGCACACCTTACATGTATATATATTCCACTGTGTGCACTCTCCTAATACCTGTATATAGTATATATAGTCCACTGTGTGCACACCTCCTAATCCCTGTATATAGTGTATATATTCCAATGTGTGCACTCTCCTAATCCCTGTATATATTCCACTGTGTGCACGCCTCCTAATCCCTGCATATATTCCACTGTGTGCACACCTTACATGTATATATATTCCAATGTGTGCACTCTCCTAATCCCTGTATATATTCCACTGTGTGCACACCTCCTAATCCCTGTATATAGTGTATATATTCCAATGTGTGCACTCTCCTCATCCCTGTATATATTCCACTGTGTGCACACCTCCAAAAAAAACAAAAAAAAAAAAAAAAAAAAAAAAAAAAAAAAAAAAAAAAATCAAAAAAAAAAAAAAAAATATTAAAAAAAAAAAAAAAAAAAATAAAAAAAAAAATAGAAAAAAAAAAAAAAAAAAAAAAAAAAAAAAAAAAAAAAAAAAAAAAGAAAAACAAAAAAATAAAAAAAAAAAAAAAAAAAAAAAAAGAAAAAAAAAAAATAAAAAAAAAAAAAAAAAAAAAAGCGAAAAAAAAAAAAAAAAAAATAATCCCTGTATATAGTGTATATATTCCAATGTGTGCACTCTCCTCATCCCTGTATATATTCCACTGTGTGCACACCTCCTAATCCATTTACACAACACATAGCTGCATCCTACATTAATAACACATGACAACCAGCCAGATCCGGCCACTGGGAATGCCATATGGAAGTCTGAGCACTCGCAGCCGATATCCTTGTCCTGTTGTCATACACGATACAAATAAAGCTGGGAACTTGCCAATAACTAGTAAGCAAGGAGCAATACACACCCAGTACACACATCCTGCAGGGACAGTACAGCAGAGGTCTCCTGGGAGGTCACACGTCACGTGACCTCACCTCTCTACTGTCCACGCTCCTTTCATGCCGGGCGACACCGGAAGCTAAGGATCCAGAGCACGCTCACATCTTGTACGCAGCGCCATCTAGTGGCTGGAGTGTGAACAGCAGGTCTGTACTGTGTAGGCAAAGAAAAGGCATTGAAACAAACACAAATAGGCTCTGAGGCTCAGTAGCCACAATGAACTGATGATAAATATACTGAACTATGGACGTACATCACATTATATGATGCCATTCTGTTTATTTCTGCATAGCATGTATATTTAATGTGTTGGACACAATATATTTATATAAAAGTAAAAAAATGTTAGCTGATTTGTGGTTGTTTAAAGGTGATATAGGCTATTTTCACACGCGTAATTGCAGGGCCGTACTAGTATGAGCCCTGCCAATTATCAACGGTTTTTGGAGTCGTGCTGATACGTGTGTACTCCCACGGTGCTGGAGGGAGGGGGGGGCAGCTGGCAGCCAGCTGGCCACATAGACATTCATTACTCACGCCGCGTATTTGCCACAAGTAATTCACATGTCACTTATCTCCCCACGTGTACAATACGATCGTATTGTGCGAGCGGGGAGAGGAGGCGTAATCCATAGTTCTCTATGAGAACTGTGCATTACCGTAATTTCAGCGCACATCTCGCTTGTATTAGAGCGCAAATACGACGCAAAATGTGCACTGAAATTTGACTGTGTGAAAATACCCATAGGGTGCACAGTAAGAAGGAAGCCCATTGATAGGTGAGCAGTTTCTTGTTCATTAATATACGGCCCAGGGACTTAAAGGGGTTTTGCCACAATCTCATCTCATACCTCCTTCACCAGCTCTTCAGCTCTGTGTGCTCAGAAGGGGCGTGTTGATTTGTTTGAACTGCATATCAAGTGACCCAGCAGATGACATCACCAGGTCCTTTCTCTCATCTAGACCAAAGAAAGTCTGTTTATGTGAAAGCATAGTGAGTAGCTGATCGGTAAAGTTTTTGCCTCCAGGCCACAAGGTCCTAGGTTCAAATCCCGCATGAACCAAACCGTGTTTTTTTTTTCTCTTTATCAATGCCCACACCTATTGAGGTTTTTTTTTTAATTATTTGCCACTGTTTTACTAATACTAAGAGTACAGATGACAGGAGTAGAAAGACACCACCTGGAGTTTTGACACACTCAGTAGCAGCCTGAGAGGAGAGGTGATTCTGATCAATGTCTGACCAGACAGAGGAGCTCTCAGCCTGGTTCGTATCAACCTGAGACGAGCTTAAACAATGGATCACTAAAGGAGGCAGCTAAAATAAAAATGGTGCAGAATATTGAATAATAATGAATGGTGAAAATGTTTGTTATTTCATTTGCAAGCTTCCCACATCAATTTTACTTTGTGGCAAAATCCCTTTAAAGTGTAGGAAAAGAAAAAGTCCCTGGTGCTGCACAGACATCATATGCGGAGCAGCCTGTAGAGCCCCGTCACCACTGATTTACTACATTCTAAAACTGCATGTGGCTGTTCTATTAATGATAGCATAACCTTATGTTTGTGTAAGTTCCCCAACAATGACTTTAGTGACTTACCATAGACATGTAACAGTGCTCAGCAGCAGCTCTTTAAATGTGGAGAAAAACAAGACTCTGCCAGCCTCCCAGATGATACTGCAAGTCTCCCAGGTGCTGGCCCCTGTGTGTCATGGATCGCCTTACATTAAAGGGATGTTCCAATATTTTCAAAAGCTCATCAATCATTCATGGATGACTGAAAATTTGAATATAGTATATATATTCCACTGTGTGCACATCTGATAATTATATATACAACTAGAGTCTGCTGATGAGGTCACGGGCAGTGCCCATGTGATGCTGCAGCCAATGAAGAACGAATGGTGATGTCATCATCCACGATCACTTGGACCAGCCGTGGCACTGGCCCCAGTGATACTAAAAGGTGAGGGCTTTGTTCTATTTTCAATCATCCCGACAGACTGACAAGTTTTTGAAAATATTGGAACACCCCATTAAGGCACCATGATGTTCAATATGTTTCGGTGATTGCGCAGACAATGCCCATGAGATCAACAGCAATAGTATGGTAGTGACTAGTGATGAGCGATTACGTTGACTATCGTCATCGGGTCGATAGTCGATATCGGCAATTATCAATAAGATATCCGATAGTCGATAATAGATTATCGACGATGACCATTAAAGTCTATGGGAGAGCAACAACACCTTCATCTCACCCAAACAGGGCTGGAGAACGAATAACATCCACAACAGTCAAAATGGATACGTGCTTACATCCTTAGACAACACACTTAGGTTATAAAAGCTGAACAGAAAAAAAACTCACAGACCATTCACTATCCCTGTCTGCAACACAGCATGACCCTAAACCTGCATGACCCACAAATTAAAAAGTGCCAGAAGGCTGTAAGATTGAACCATCATTTTACTTGAACTGGACATTGAATATCCCCGGTCCTGGAACGCAGCATGACCCCAAACCTGCAATTACCCCAGATTAAAAAAGTGCCAGAAAATAGGAGTCTTTCACCACCATTTTAGTTTGAACTGGACATTGACTATTCCTTCCTGGACCCGCAGTATGACTCATTAAGACCTGTCGACCCCCAAAATAAAAAGTGCCGGCAAAAAGGAGTCTTTCTACCACCATTTAGTTTCACTTGGACATAGACTATACCTGTCCCTTGGCCACAGCAGGACCCCTAAACCTGTTTGACCCCCCAAATTAAAAAGTGCTGGGAAAAGGAGTCGTTGAACCACCATTTTAGTTGACCTGGACATTGACTATATCTGTCCGTGTACCGCAGTATGACCCATTAAGACTGTCCTGGCCCACAGATTAAACAGTGCTGGGAAAAGGAGTCTTTCAACCACCATTTTAGGTTGAACTGGACATTGGACTATATCTGTCCAGGACCGCAGTATGACCATTTAAAAAAACCCGTTCTGGCCCAAACCCAGAAAAAATTAAAAAGTGCTGGGAAAAGGATTCTTACATCCGACCATTTTTAGTTGAACTGGACATTGACTGATACCTTTCCTGGACCGGAGTATGACGCATTTAAACCTGTCTGACCCCCAAATTAAAAAGTGCCGGGGAAAGAGTCATTGAACCACCATTTTAGTTTGTACTGGACATTAACTAAATCTGTCCTGTAGCCGCAGAATGACCATAAACTGTCTGACCCCACATTTTAAAAAGTACCGGGGGAAATAGGAGTCCTTTCAACCACCATTTTAGTTTCACTGGACATAGACTATACCTGTCCTGGGCCACAGCATGAGCCCCAAACCTGCATGCAGGGCCGCCAACAGAAATTTCAGGGCCCCATACAGCTGAAGCGTCTGGGGCCCCCCCTCAAACCCCGCCCCCAGCTGGGTTGGTGGCCGGACCTGCGGTTAGGTAGCTGGGTTCGGTAACGTGTAAGGGCTTATTCACACAGAGTTTACACTCCGTGTTAAAAGCCCTTTTCGGATCCGTCTTGGGGTCCGCTCTGTCAGTCCCCAAGACGGATCTAAACAATTAGCAGTGAGATTATCACTGTTGTCTATGCCAAATACGCAGCGGCGTTCAGATGAGAGATCTCCGCTGCGTGTTTCAAAAACTCCGCTCGGGTCCGTCTTGAAAACAATTGCATGTCACCTCTTATCCGGACGGCCCCGAGCGGCGCTATTGAAACACACAGCGGCGAACTCCGCGTGAACAAGCCCTAAATATTCAGTGGATACGGCATTAGTTAAAAAACAATTCTTCCTTTTTTATTCAATTTTCCATAAAAACATTCAGCCACAACTTCATAGTAGCATGTCCATAGTATATATATATATTTATATATATATATATATATATATATAATATATATATATATATAAATTATATATATATATATATATATAATACATAGTATATAATATATATATAAAATATATATAAAAATATATATATTAGATTTGTACTCAAGTGAAAGGTGCGCAGGTCGCCGTTCGCCCAGTGTAGTTAGATTGCTGCTCCCAACCAGGGAGTTGTAGATGCCGCCAGCAGGGTTTGGTAGACCAGGTGGTAGGTAGGTAGTCAGCAGGTATCCGGTCATGCAGGTGGGTATAGCCAACGGGTAAGGTAGCCAGGCAGGTAGGTAGTTGGGCAAGCAAGTAAATTTGCCGGGACTGGTTTGGTAGCCTGACTAGGTATGCCAGCTGGCGGGCGGGTAGGTAGGTAGCCAGAACATGCAGGTGTGTAGCCAAGTGGGGGTGATAGGTAGCCAGGCAAAGGGCAGAGAGATAGCTGGCAGGTTGGTACCTGGCTAGGTACCAGACTGCAGGTAAGTAGGTAGCCAGGTGGGTAGCCAAGTAGACCTCGACTGAGTGGGCAGTTATGGTTAAGCCAGGCAGACTGTTTATGTAGTATGTAGCAGGCAGGGCAGGTGGGTTAGCCAGGTGGGAGGTAGGTAACTTGGGCATGTATGTAGCCAGGCAGCAGATAAGGAGCAAGGCGGGTTGGTAGCAATAGCTAGGTAGCCAGGCTGGTGGGTGTTTAGGTAGCCTGGCAGCAGTGGATAGTAGCCAGTCGGGTAGGAAGGTAGAGGGGCTAGGTAGCTGGTGCATGCATGCAGATAGCCTGGCTAGGTAGCCAGGAAGGTGTTAGCTAATAGGCAGACAGCCAAGTAGCAAGGGATGGGGATAGATAGCCAAGTGGTGTCAGGAGGGCGGTACCTGGCATGTACCATATGGGCCTCCCTCCTAGAGAGAGAGGCGCCGCACGCCTAATTACAGGCTTAAAAAAAATAACTGTTATTTAACTTCACCTGCTCTGTAACCGAGGCGGGCCCTCCTCTGTCCTCTGCCCACGGTGCTTCTGCCTAACAGCGGGATGCGACATTTTGATTCAGGGAAGCCCCGCCCCATGGGGGCCGTTGCCTCATTGGGTCTGATTTAGTTTAGCATACCCCGCCCTGCAAGCAGCTCGGGCTCTCCCACTCCCTATGACCCGCTGCGCCTGCCGGGGCCCCCAGCCGCACACTCGGCGCAGGCGCCGACCTGCAGAGCGGGGCCGTCCACTCTTATTAGCCGCTGCACCGTCGGCCCCAGCCCGCACACAGATGCGCCAGTGTGCCAACCTGCATTCTGGCCCGTCCCACTCCCTATCAGCGCTGCGCCGCCGGGGCCCCCAGCCGCACACAGCGGCGCAGCCCCAACCTACAGCTTGGGGCCCATCCCACTCTGCGGCCCTGTTCTGTGGAGCAAGTGGCGTACCTGCCAGTGGCGGCGGGCCCCCCCTTGCGTCATAAACCGGGCCGGGGCCCCGTACGGAGTACTGGCCTGTAACCCCCCCTATCCGGCGCCCTGCCTGCATGATCCCCACAAATTAAGAATAGTGCCGAAAAAAGGAGTCTTTCAACCATCCCCCATTTTAGTCACTGGACATAGGACTATACCTGTCCTGGCACAGCATGACCCCTAAACCTGTTTGACCCACAGATCACAAAGTGCCACTATGCTATTTTGTACAGTGACTCACATTTAGTATATTTTGTGGTAATGACATTTGTTTACAGAATTTATTTAGGGAATTTTTTATTTATAGTTTTTACATTATTACCATTTTGCTTTTTTTTTCAAAGTGTGATAACATACAACATACACCCCTCCCTGCGTTTTTAAAGGTATTTTTTACATGTGATGTGTTAATTCGTCCGCACCCCCATGAATTAATACAAATGTCCTAATCATCCCCAAAACATTCGTTCTTATTGAGAAGACATGTGCCTCTCCTGGCTTCTGAGACTGATTCAGCCAATCAATTCAAATGGTTTCATTTTCTCCAAATCTTCTTCAGTGATTAGGTACAGACTCCCCTGGAGATCAAATGATGCGACCCCATAGTAGACTCCAGCCCCAGAAAATTTTAAGCCTCACATTGTGCAATTTGTGTCCAGCCCTGGACCCCTTTTTGACACAACTAACCTCACAGAAATCACCTTTTTCAAATATCTGATTTTTTAAAGAAATTTGAAGCTCTCCTGATTGCCCTTAACGGTGAGAGCCAGTGCTCGCCGTCAGCCCATCTGTTAACACGGAGGTCCAGCTGCCAGACTTACAGTGGTCGGTGAGAACCAGGCTAGCGTCTGTCATCTAATAACACTCAGGGTTCAGCATGCCAGGCCGGAGTTACAGTGGTGCGTGAGAGCCCAGGCCTGCTCCATCATCTATTAACTTACTGAAAAAAAGCCGCTTAATGACGCAAGCAACGAAAACAGTCATGCTGAAGCAGAGTGCGGAAGCGGAAGTGTGAGGTAAGACCTCCAGCCTTCCTCATACACAGTCAAGACCTTGGTAGCGCTTGCCCCTCCTTTGAAGTGCGGACCAATTGACTTCACTTGGCAATACTTTGGTTAACGTCTCCTTTCCACCCAGTGGCCTTTTTTTCTTGCCATCTTTTTCTCATTTTACTCAACTTTGCTGGAGAAATGAATTAAATAAAAAAAAAAAAAAAAAAAAAAAGAAATTGCTCTGACTTTGTTCTCCCTGTCCGTGCTCCATACTCCATGTCCTCTGGAATACCCTACATCTGGTCAAGTTTTCCTGTACCTCCCTGTACAATTCAGAGGAATTATTTTACCAGCTATTTTGAACATGCAAGTTTTTAGTATTATAATTCTAGAAAACACATTTTAAATAGGATGGAATCCCACCATGAATTTTGTTTTTCTCTTTTTTAATTGTATTAAATGGGTGTCTCAATACAGGATTGGATAGCTATCAAAGAACTTGCAAAAACAATTCATTTTGCAAATGTGTCACATTAACAATGTCCAACCTATTTTCCTGTTTCAGACAGCACCATCACCTTGAGCCACTCTTGACAATTTGTGAAAACAAATGTCTGTTATAAAGCAACAATTTTTTTATAATAGGACCTGTAATCTAGCTGCATTTCAAAGCAAAATGCCCCCAAAAATTCAAAGCATGACCCTTGAGCCACTTTGGACAATTGTGAAGAACAAATGTCTGTTAAAACAAGAAAAAATTTATAATAGAACCTGGTAGTAAAAGCTGCAAGTCACAGTCAAAAATGCCCCCAAAAATTCAAAACAAGACCCTGAGCCCTTTTGACAATAGTGAAGAAACAAATGTCGTTAGCAAACAATTTTTTTTTGAATAGGACCTGTAGTATTGCGTGCCATTCAAAGCATCATGACTCCAAAATAGTTTATAAAAATGAACTTCCTCAGCCACTTTAAAAATTGTTGAGGGAGAAATGCCACTGTAGAAGCCACAATTTCTGTCCAATGATCATGATTATAGCAGTATCGCACAGCAACATGATCTCAAACCATTGACAAATGCGAAAACTTCTAAAGATAAAGTGAGTAAATGTGAATACGGTTTTGTCATGAAACCTTGAGCTGTCTATTTACAGTCTCCTCCACCAAATCCAGCAAAATGAACTGTTGGGAAAAGAAATAAAAATTGCAGTCAGAAATGATCATTTAAAAAAAAAAGTTTTTCAGAGGACATTTCTGTTTGAAGAGTAATGTGAAGTAGACCGCAACTAATCTGTGACCTCCGGCAATTGGGCCACAACATCATCAGAGATCCATGCCTGAATTTATCTTGATGAAATCAACGATCCACATTATCTGTGGAAAGTCGGATGCGTTTGTCTGTAATGACTCCTCCATCTGTGCTGAAGGTCCCGCTCAGATATGACGCTGGCTGCTGGGCAGGACAACACCTCTATGGTTGGGCGAGCAAGCTCGGGCCATTCGTCCATTTGGAAACCAAGAAGTCTATTGGGTCGAACACATCCAAAAACATCGGTGTATGATAAGCAGATAGTCCGCGCACCATGTAGCTTAATCTGTCTCTGTGTGTTGGATGTGTGCCCTGCATTTCATGCGTTGGTGGAGGAGGTAAATAAAGATTGCCCAGAGGTCACCTAAAGCCATTAGGCTTCTGCCACCT
The DNA here is from genome assembly GCA_025379985.1 of Phyllomedusa bahiana. Taxonomy (NCBI): domain Eukaryota; kingdom Metazoa; phylum Chordata; class Amphibia; order Anura; family Hylidae; genus Phyllomedusa; species Phyllomedusa bahiana. The sequence continues at coordinate 51,454 of JAODAL010008823.1, read as the reverse complement.
TGCCTGGCTGCTGCTGCCGCTACGCTACTTTGGCCACTCCTACTTGCTGTCACGTCGCTGATGTTGTTCCACCGTGGACATTGAGGAACGTGAAGCAGACGCAACAGATGTCTTCATCCAGTTGATCAATCAGAAGGTCTCCATTTCCTACATTATACTCTCTAATTTGGGGTGGGGTGGAAGGAAAGTGCTGAGTTTGTTTTGTACCGGGGATCCAGAGTGTGGCCACCAAGTAACTTTGTTTCATTTGATGGCCTTAATCGAGTATCATGTTGGAGGAAATGGACATCCAAGCACTCATGTGAGAGATGATTTCCCATAGCCTCTGGAATTGAGAGGGCACTAGCAAACTGACCTTCTCATCTTCCTCCCCGCCTAAATTCGCGCCAACCTCTTTCCAAGGCAGGGACGCGTGTAAACGTCGGTGTCTAGGAATACCTCATCCTCCGCTTCCTCCGGCACAGCTTCAACACAGCCCTGACTTGCCTGAGATGATGCACCCTGAGAGCTGATGTGCCGCCTTGCACTAGCCCTGGACCCCGAACCACTGCCTAATGAAGACCGATGAAATTGTGAAACTGTCGGGCCTTGTTGATTTGACGGAGAGAAAGGCGCCGTGCCGCATCTGTTGTCTGTCTCCTCCTCCGTCTCTGGCGGGACCTGTTTTGTTTCAGAGTGTCCAACTCTGATCGTTCCCAGAACTAAGATCACCACAATGCTCATGCTGACAAGGGCATTTGTCTGCACTGACCATTTTGGTGCTTCTTCAAAACTGGCAAGGATGGGTTCAGACTCTTTAAACCTGCCTCCACTCTCGTGGCTCGAACACCCCGAGTTCCGCACCGCTGCTTTGTTCAGGCAAGTGTCATTTTTCTTCGTACTGAGTAATGGCGTTGCGCTGCTGCCACAATCGCTGGAGCATGTGGAGGGTGGAATTCACAGCGTGTTTGCCACTTAACAATGAGACGTTTTGACGGGGAGGGCGATCTGAGCTGCAACGCAGCCAGGTGGGACGAAATCAGGTGCGAACGCGTAAGTGCGAACTTAGACCTTCGCAGCCTTCCTCAGCAGGTCAGTCGATACCCGGTAGCTCTTTAGAAATTTCTGGACGACAAAGGTTCATGAATTGTGGCCGTCAAGGGATGTGCTCCCAGCCTTACCGATCTGAAGGGCGGCCAGCAGATTTCGCCCCGTTATCGCACACCACCGTTGCCTGGGCACAATGTTCTCTTGGCACCCAGTCCAGCGCACGGTCCTCGTTGCGGAGAGCCGTCCACATAGCTCTGACCTGTGTGTGGACGGTCCCAAGACAGATTAATTTCAACACGGTCTGGTTTCTCTGGGCAAGTTGTGCCACCAGGAGGACCTGTGAAAGAACCCTGCACCACCCGGCGGTTTTGAATAGTGTGCGCCGAGCCTGATAGCCACTCACCCCCAAGAAATCCACCCAGCTGCACCCAGCTGAGCTGTCACAGAGATATAGCGGCCTTGGCCGTGCTTTACTAGTCCATGTGGTCGGTGTTCAGATGGACTTTCCGGCCACAGATGCAATGACAACGCGCTTTAAATGTTAAGATGACACTTGCTGTCCAGGCAGGACGTCTTTTCTGGCAAAGAAATTGCCTGCTCGGCAATCTGGTATGGGGGCAGGCAAGGGCCATGACGTGGCGAACCCATCTGTTCACCAACGGAAAGGCAACATTTCCAATGCCAAAACCTGGCATGCCACATTCAGCGCTTTTGGTGCTTTTGGTTCGGTTTTGGGTTAAAGTGTTTCTTCTGCTCTCCCAAAACCTTGAAGACATAAGGCTGGCTGCTAGACTGCCGCTATAACGGCTTGCAGGTCATCAAACTGGCGGAAGAGAAGGGGTAGGAATGGGTCTCTGGTGGTGCTGGTGGTACTCAGGCGACGTTGGGAAGGCTGAAGCGTAGGCTATTCCCTTGATCATTACTCTGAGAGACATGGGCAGCTTGAGGAACCGCTTGGTGGTGGGGGAGGAGGAGGCGGAGACCGAGGGTGTGACAGAGGGTTGGAGCCCGGCGTCGGCTAGTCTTTTTTGGTCAAGTGTTGCCTCCATTTTGCAACTCATGCATTCCGCTGCAATGTGACTAACATTTGGTGGTGGTTAAACAACTGTAAGGTTTCTTGCCTCTCCTATGTGTTTACGGCAAAGGCGTGCATATGACATCGTTTGGGTGAATCAGAGGCTATGCTCAAAGAAGCCCCATGCTTGAGAGTCCTTGACCTTTTTGACGGCGATAAGCGAGGAGCCGGGGTTGCAGCTGACACGTGCTGGCGGAATCATATCAGCGGACTGTCCTGCGACCGCCCTCTCCCATTTTGAGGCGGACCCCATTACTGAAAATACCCCATCATCTTCCTCCTCGTCCAGTGATGAAGCTCTCCGCAAGCAAATTCTGCTGAAAAGGACCACGTTGGTATCCGCAATGTCCGTCATCATCATCATCAACACGAGGGACTTCGTCTGTCCCCCTGACATTCTGTATCCAATGCTGCGGGCTACAAGTCAAGAGGGACTCGCAGGCGTTGCCGACCGCCCGGATTTTTGCTATATGACCGGCTTCCTTCGCCTCCTCTGATGGCATCAGTAACTGGGTGTCAGAGCAGAGAAAACATCCTCTTTTTGGCCTCTTGATCTTTCACTTCATTCCTGACCCCAACGTATTATTGTCATCAAAGAGGTCTATCAGAAAATGGATTATCCACAGTGGCGGGTAACACGAGTTTGACATTTGGGCTGCATCATGTTGGATGGATGCTGATGATGCTGATGACGATATTTGTGGCAGTGACTGGGAGGGACGAGGAGGTAGTACTTGCTGGATGGCAGGTTGCATTAACTACTGAAGAACAGATAGGTACGCTGTATTCATTACTGAGAATCACAAGGCCCTGACGCCAGTGATGTACAGGCCTGACGGACCTGCACTGATGATCCGCTGCATGCGTGTTGTCGCCAGCACTGGAAGGAAGCACCTTCCTCGTACCTCACCTCCAGTCCTACCCCCCTCTTTGCTCGCTTACCACCTGAATGTTCGCTCCATTTGTTCAGAAATATAAAAATTTGAGAAGGTATGGAAGAGTTTTTGGAAATTCTCTTATTAAAAGACGGCATATCAAGAACAAAATTGCTGAATTCAAATTTAACTGCAAGGTGGCTCTATCAACACAGCTGGCCTGCGCCAAAGTGAAAAAAAACAGGTGTCTGAATGTATACGGATATTAAAAGGTATTTAATGGCACCTATCATTACCAAACCTGTGGTGACTACAAAGTTGCGGATTCAAATTTAACTGCAAAGTAAAATCTATCAACAAAGCTTGACTGACTAAAAGTGAAAAAAACACCTGTCTATAATGTAAACGGATATTTTAAAGGTATTTTTGGCTCCTATCAGTACACTGTGGTGACTACAAAGTTGCTGGATTACAAATTTTACTGCAAGTGCTCTAGTCAAAACAGCTGCCCTGCGCCAAAGTGAAAAAAACATATATCTTAAATGTATACTTATAATAAAAGGTATTATTTTGAGCACCTATCAACCTGTGGTGACTACCAAGTTTCTGGATTCAAATTTAACTCAAAGTAGATCTATAACAAAGCTTGACTGACCAAAGTGAAAAAAACACCTGTCTGAAATGGTATACGATATTAAATGGTATTTTTTTTGGGCACCTATCATAACACGCTTAGTGGGACTACAAAGTTTGAGCTGGAACCAAGTTACACAGCAAAGTAGATCTACAACAAAGCTTGACTGACACAAAAGTGAAAAAAACACCTGGGACTGAAATGTATACGGATATTAAAAGGTATTTGGCACTGTCAGTACACCTGTGTGACGAAACAAAAGTTGCTGGATACCAAATTTAACTAGCAAAGTAATCATCAACAAAGCTTGACTGACCAAAAGTGAAAAAAACCCTTCTGAAATGTAGACGGATATTAAAAGGTATTTTTGGCACCACATTACACCTGTGGTGACTACAAAGTTTGCTGGATTCAAATTTAACTTCAAGTTGTATCTATCAACACAGCTGTCCTGCGCAAAAGTTAAAAATAACACATATCGTGAAATGTATACTGATAATAGAAAGTATTTTTTGGGCAACTACAACCCTGTTGTGACTAAAAAGTGGTTGATTCGAATTTAACTGCAAAGTAAGAACTATCAACAAAGTCTGACTGACCAAAAGTGAAAAAAACACCTGTCTGAAATGTATACGGTATATTTAAAAGGGTATTTTTGCACCTATCATTACACCCAGTGGTGACGACAAAGTTGCTGGTACAAATTTAAACTGCAAGGTGGCTCTATCAACACAGCTGGCCTGGCGCAAAGTGAAAAAAAAAAAAAACACGTATCTGGAAATTTATACTGATAAAATAAGGTATTTTTGGCACCTATCAACCTGTGGTGACTTCAAATTGCTGTATTCAAATTTAACTGCAAGGTGGCTATATCAACAAAGCTTGGACTGGGCAAAATTGGAAATAAGACACCTATCTGAAAATGTATACTGATAGATAAAAGTGAGTTTTGCAACCTAACAAATAGACCGCAGTTACTAGAAAAAGTTATGTATCCCTAATAAAAGTCAATGCAATTTTCTAAACAAAGTTTTATGGCCTGTACAATATCCAGTATCCTTTATAAGCTTGTCTGTGTTCGCACCCCCGGCCACCCACCCCCACCCCGGGCCGCTTCTCCCCGTGACTTTACAGCGGTAGATGCTCCTTTAAAATTCCTCTGCCTAACATCTAAAATCTGCAATCTCTGATCTAAAACTAACTTCTAAGGATCACAGCGCTAAAAGTAAGTAGCTGTCTCGTGAAAAAATAGAATAATTTCGCTGAGGCAGTTTTGCTGAGCTGTTTGGACAGAGCAGAGCGCACGTCCTACTGCAATTAGACACTGACGGACACTTGATACATGAACAGGAAGGGCTGTTCTATGTAAAACAGGTCATGGTGAATTTTTTCCAGCCAATCGCAACCATACACATCCCAAGCATGACCGTCGCGACACACATCTCACCCTGCTCTATTCTGTAACTGAATTGCTGGCCGCCAAAATGACAGGAAAGCGTGCCGAAAATGGCGCGATATTATAGATATGCCACTAGATGTTTTAACCTAAATTATCGCGACATCTAAAAAATCCGATCAACGTAAATACCTGTGCCGATTCAAACTTTGTCGATAATAATCGCTCAACATTATTAATTCACAAGTTTTTTTGTTGTTGTGACCGGTAAAATACTCACCATTTAAACGTACGACTAAAAGTTGTAATTTTTGGTTGCTCAATTCTTTTGCGCAAATTACATCCAGGGGTTAATTAGCGTTGTTCTGCCCGTTGTGGTCACTAAAAGAAACGTTCTTTTTTCCACCGCCAAAAAGTACATTTTATCTGTAGCATAAATCCACAAATAACCGAAAGGTTAATTACAATATTTTGTGTTTTGTTGTGAAGCGCTTAAAATACCGCAATCCGATTTTGAACACGCTACAAAGCTGGTAATTTATGGATGCTCATTCTTGGCGCAATTACATCCAGGGGGGTTAATTAAGCGTTGGTTCTCCTGTTTAGTTGATCACTAAAAGAAACCCGGGTTCTTTTCACCGCCAAAAAAGAGCAAAAGTTACTGTAGCATACATTCATAACCGAAGGTTAATTTGATTATACATTTTTTCTGTTGTTGTTTTACCGTAAAATACCGCCATTTTAACATGCTACAAAGCTGGTGATTTTTGGCAGCAATTTCTTTTGCGCAATTTACATTCAAGGTTAACTAAGTATTATTTCTGCAGTTGTACTTAGTAAAAGACTACCAAAAATGTAAAAAGGTGTGCACATCTAATATATACTTTAAAACGTAAGCATAGGTGCACACTGAAAGGTCAATAGTGACAGTACATCAAATACATAAATCAGTTGCACACTAAAGAACGTAAGTAAAAACCTCAAGTTATTATAGAATATAGAAATGCTTTACAGCTAAGTGAAAATATGAAAAAACCTGGGACCCCTAGTTTTACAGTATTTGATCAAAGATTGTCTTAAGGCTCACCTCCCAACACGTCAAGGGGTTCCCATAGCAGGTTAAGTCCTACACTAAAACATGTTACCCTTGCTAGAGTCCATATCAGATGACAACTTCCCAGGTAGTGAATAGGACCTGCGAATTGAATTAACTTCACATATTTAAATGAGGTGGGATGAGGTGCGCAAGCCAATGAGATTGCCAATCTCCCTAAATAGACTACAAAATGGGTAAAGGGGGGGGGGGGGGGTGGGGGGGGGGGAGGGGCGTTGGGGGGGGGTGGGGGTGACGGGGGGTGGGGGGGGGGGGGGCGGGGGAAGTCTAGATGATAGGTAGCTTGAAAACGCGTTAAGCAAAGGAGCACTTGGACAGAAAGGCAATCTATGTGACGATAGACCACACCTACAAACTAACGGGCCCTAGGCACCCGTAAAGACAAGTAAGACAGCGCGTCGCGGAGGGAAACACAAACTTCCACAGCTTCCTCAGGGTTGTAGTCATAATTAACCCCGCTACCTTTACCCCAGGATAGGTGCAATGATTAACCGCCCATGTGTACAACAAACTTTTAAAACCCTACTTATAATTGTGAGTCTCACTCAATACATGTCGATCAAGTCCACCTCCTCTTTTCCAACACGTCAATGTGTTGTTACCCAGGCCTGATGCTACCCCACACATCCCCCCGATTTACTATCCGGGCCAATTTCACTTCGAAGCTCCCCAACCGCTGTGCCATCCACTTCCCCATGAGAGATAGTAACCTGCAATTGAATTCACCTGCACATATTTAAATGAGGTGGTTGATTGCAGCAAGCCAATGAGTATTGCCATTCCCAAATAGACAACAAAAAAGTTCCCGTCATATCCTCTAACAAATCAAAAAGCGAAATAAACCGTACTCCGAAGTGTTCACACTGTAACGGCAATGATCAAACATCAAATACAATAAATTCAAGTTATGCACACAAAAGAACTCCGTGACAAACCGACCCTAACTACACTTCCACTACTTCCCAGTTCAAGATCAACGGCCCTCACCTTACCCAATAGCCCCCCCATTTCCACGAAATCTAATACCTACAAATTCACTTCCCTCAATAACGAACCTCTTACTCGCCCCACGGCCCCCCGCCTACCATTTTTTTTGATCCCCCGCAGGTTGAAGGACCCGAACCCACTACCGACAATGAAAACCCGTAGATGTCTGACTTGATTCCATACATGGGTGTACCTGCCCCACTTCCCCAGGAGAGGAAAGTGAACCTGCAATTGAAATAAACCGCCTATGCACATATGTTAAATGATGAGGTTATAGGCAGCAAGGCCAATTATATAGCATTCCTCCCAAATAGACAACAAAATGTATTAGTGGGTGGACTCACCTGCTCTGGTAACCCCTGTGACGTGTTTTGGATGTGAGCTTAATACAAACTATTGATCAAATACTGTAAACTAAGAGTCCCAGGTTTTTCAAATTTGTTCCTTACTGTAAAGCATTCCTATATTCGCAATATAACTTTAGGTTTTACTTAGTTCCGTTTAGTGTGCCAACTGATTTAGTATTAGAAGTACTTAGTAAAAAAACGTATCTTTTTCCACCGCCAAAGAAGAAATTTTTGCCCTGTAAAGCATAAATTCATATCCGGAAGGTTAATTAAAGCCAGTTTGTGCTTTTATATTCAGTAAAATACACAGTGCATTATAACGGCACATACACGTAAATTTTTTGGAGCGCAATTTACTATCCAAATTACCCAAGGCTTGTTATCTGGGTTCATGTGTGGGAACCAATACTTGGCAGGTAAGAAATGTGCCGAAATACCTCTGCTTCTTTGCAGTATAGGGCGCAAAGTATAGATGTTGAGAGTTGGCATGGTGGAGGTTTCCATTTTGTGAGGGGTCATCCGACTGCATACCCAAGACCGGGTGATGCGGACCGCAGGTTGAGATCGATGAAAACTACGAAATAGAATGATGGAATGTATTCGACCGCACATGGTGGGAGCCCGGGTGAGGCAAGGCTTCATCATCTGTCAGGAGAAGAGGGCGTCAGTCTTGCGCGTCATGCAGCGAGCGCAGCCGAGCCAAGTGGGTTGTGTGGCCCTGTGTATCCGAGCATTGGATAGTCAGCAGTGTTAGGACTTGAGCCCCCCAGAGGCGTCCACCGGGGTAAAAAACCCGCTTCGCATGTCCAATAAAGTACGTCTCAGGGCTCAGCGAGGCAGCGGCGGTAGTAGACACTCAGTGCTAGGCGTTGGCAGTAAAAAATCAGATAATCGTGGGCGGAGTGGCAGTTCTGATGCTAAGACACCGTGGGATAAGCCGAATATGTGTAAAAGAGTATTAATCTGTTAGGCGAGAAAGTGAAGCGTGGCCAGGTGAGCTAACGATTGGCACCGGACGGCCCTGTCGACAACAAACGATATTATGGCAGATATTGAAAGATATTTGAGGCGCAATGCAGCCCGCGCTAGTCCCTTACCCCTCCAGAGTACTACAGGATCCCAATACGGCACATCTAGGTACATCTTTCATGTCCAATCTGTTCCTGTACAGCAGGGACATTAGTATATTTCTATAGATTCTGGTGCAGGCTTGACGCTGTATATGCATTGTCTAGTGCAACCAACTACTTTGACAACAGCTGTGCCTCTCCAGATCTTTGTACAAATTTCACAGAACATACGATCTGACGTGGATCGGCGGACTTGCACTCCAGGCGTTGCTGTCACATCTGCATTGTAAAAGGTGTTACTTAACGGATACCAGGGGCCCCTGATCGACCACATCTGCATGAAGAGGTTCGTCACGTACCGCGCAAAGATCGTGTCGCAATCTAAGACATTCTCACTCGCATGGCAGATGCTACCTGTACTCTTTGACATCAAATGGTCAGGCGATCTCGCCAATATGCTGCTTTCATTGCAGATGTTAACAAAGCCTAAGCAGTGTATGGAGAAATGCACAGAAGACGCAGATCATGTCTTCCCTGCTGGAGACACTGTGTCATCACCATTTTTACATTAGTGCTTCTAAAACCCATTTATGTGGATTCACCACAATCAACAAATGGCTGCTCATAACGGCTCCGACAAGAAATTCATACTAACATCTCAAGACCCTAGGCAAAGCTAGGTAGCGGAAGTCCCCCTGTACAAAGCGTGTACAAATTGTATGTCAACGAAATTACCAGCAACATCCCAGCGTACAAATATAAACTGACAACCAGTGATGAGGGGGTAGACAAACATCTTATTCTTATTAAACTTGGGGGTGCATATCGACTATAGAAAGTTGTTTTCAGAGACACGAAGGAAAAGGAAATGCGTCACATTAGGAATAAATATGATATACAAGACAAATTAACTGTCCTGAATATGTACCAATATATAGTCCTTGCGCGACAAACCAGGCATGCGGATATACCACCACATGGAATGAGACACCGTTTGCCTTCTCACACATTATGACTACAGTACATGGAGACTTAGCACTGTTCATGCATTTCCTGCATGAGACTTTCTGTGAATCCACAAGCGACTTTAGAGCACGAGCTTTCTAACCCTGGAGTTACTGATGACACGTCACCTCCGTACAGCATTCTCCTTCCCACCCGCCTGACTGAAGAGAACCAAGCCGCGGTCGCCCCACAGCGCAGGGCGGACTTCCATTCCCGCCTGCTTCCGATAGAATGAAGAAAACAGTGAAATTTATTAATTTTTCTTTACCTTGTTGGACTATTCTTTTGATCTCTATAGAGACGGTTCTAAAATCTGCGTATCAATTTCATCAATATTTTCTATGACCTAGTGCTTTTATTCTGATTCAGCCTCAAATCTTCTTGCTAAAGACAAGCAGTGAGGCGATAGAATTCTCCACTCGTTTGCAGCAGTGCTATACAGTGAGCTTTACTATGACTACGAATGTATACATTGCATTTATTAACCGCCCTAAGGCATAACCACATACATTCTTTTGTTGGCAGAGCTACAAAATATGTGCTGGCATCTGTCGGCACTTATATCTCCCCCGCTCGGCGCAGAACACTCTTCGAGCGGACAGACGAGAGGAAGACAGGCGAATCCATCTAGATTCTCACACAATGGAGACACTGTGGATTTAACGTAACATGCTTCAGGGACGGATTTAAGCCGTACTGCCGCCATCAAACCTACACGGCGTCGACACAATTATGGACTGAAATCCGTCCCAGAATAAGCTTCATGCCTGTCCGGGAGTCTCCCGTAATTTCTACGTGACCGAGAACGGCTGAGCTGACTTCCATTGACAGCTGCTGTGATGAGGTGTTCTCATTATCTTTATCTTCACATGGTGAACCCGCTTAAAAGGAGAAACTTAAACAAAAGAAATAACGGCGCAAATTATGCCCATTGATTTCATTGACTAATAGTTCTTTTCGTTTCCACATAATCATAATAGAGGAAGTTGATCACATACAGTTATGTGCAGCTCGAAAAATGGTACCAATAAGAACTAAAAGTCATCCAGCAAAAAACAAGCCCTCACAGAGATCGTTCAACAAAAAATTAAAAATATTATAGGTCTTGAACTACAGAGACACACAAACTAACATTTCTATTTGAAAAGTATTTTCATTGTGCCATAAATTGTACACGCGCCAACATAGTCTCATAAAGTGATCACCATTTATGTTTACCCACTCTGATGTAATAGGATGGTGGTAAGTTTTTACCGCAAGCATTACTGTACCACTAAATAGGGTGGTGGCATTCAACAGCGAATACGCAAAAACACGCAACTTAGTAACAAGCCTAGCACTAATAGATTTTCCTTGAAAGAAAAATGACAACAACAGTTAATGGCCTCTTTGCAATGCACAAGGAGAACAAAATGCAGAAAAAAAAAAAAAGAATTGCCTTGGTTCGTACACACACGAGGGCTTACTAAACAAAGCAATTATGCCAGTAAGATCTCCTGCGAGCAGCCATTTTGGATATGACAGAGGGCGACGGTCACTTCTTATACGAGTTGGAAACTCTGACCGCAAATGAACCAGAAAGACATTCAGGATTCCAGCATCTTTCTCCCTCCCTCAGACATGAGACTCTTCTGACAACACTAATCAGGAGGCCACATTAAAGAATTCTCACTCAAATTATCTTCGTATACCACATTTGCAACAGCGAACAGTCTGGGGCGAGGTGAGCGTGCGGAAAGTAATTAGTGATGTCAACTGCATCTCTGGAGCGTGCTGATGTCATTTTATATTAAACACATGGTCCATGATACACGCACCAAAGGTTTGTGCGAATTAATTAATTTTCCTAACAGCTTCCCTGAGAGGCCTAGAGTATTTACAGGGAATGCTCAGATGTGGAGGATCTGATTTGCATAATCATACAAAGGAACTATAGCACAATGACTGATTGTTTGTATATTGCATAATTTGTTTGGTTGAATTCTTTAGTTTCTGGGTTTTTGTTTATTGATATTGTTGTCCTTAACCACACATAAATAGCCAGACATGCACCTTCATGGTAACAAGCAGCGCCTACTGCACCCAAATACGCTACTTACATAACTTTTGCGCGCTCACAGTCCGTGCATGGATTGTCCCTTCACATCCCAGCCTGTGAAGAAGATGTCACCATCCCTACAGAGAAGTCAAGTCATTCATAAGATTGCAATAGCCATATACCTCCACTAAGGCAAGATAAATCACAGAAATATTATGAAATGACATGCCATCATAGTGGGAACGCATTCATGACAAAGCACTTATTTAAAACACTAAAAAACATACGACATTTTTCCTAAGAGAAAAGAACAGCTCCACAACCTGACGTCGAGCGGTATTTACATGAGGTAGTGCAGCTCAGCCCTATTCCTATCAGTGAGCGGAGCTACAGAAAAACAGACACGACTGCATCAGGGTTTATTTATTGAGGGGTGAGTTGTGCTTTTTTTTTAAACGTCTATACATATTACTGTATGAATAAACGTCCAGTTTACAGTATATTTGTTCTAGAGGGAGGGGATGGAAAACAACATTGCTATCCACCAACTGGTGTTTCCCACGAAGTAAGACACAGCGTCATCACATTCTTTGTTACCCCCAAAAGATCCCACTACTGTCCTTACTTTCGGGGTATGTCTTTATATTGGCAGGTAATAGTGTGGCCGTCATACCGCAGTAAAACGGCAGGTCTATATGTCCCCCATAAGTGCAATATAGCAGGTTATATGGCCCCATAGGTCAGGTATAGACATTGTTATCGCAGGCTGGTAGGCGTATATGGGCCTATGGCCTGTAGGCAGGTTATACAGGGCAGGTATACAGGCAGCTGTAGGCAGTATACGCAGCTGAAGGCCAGGTATAAGAGGCAGGTATAACGCAGTATTACGCAGGTAATAGGCAGACTGTAGACCAGGTAATGGAGGCAGGTATAGGCAGCTGTAGAGCGAGGTATAGGCAGCTGTATGAAACGGCGTATAAGGCAGTCTAGTATGGAAATATTAACCAATTAGTAAAAAAAAAAAACAAACAAATCACTTACCTGGATCCCCGCTGCTCTCCCGTCCTCCGCTGCGCTCTCCCCCTGCTCTATCTTCTTTGCCGGTCGACAGGCGGGTGGCGACATCATAGCAGGCCGTCGCTCACAATCTTGCAGCTTGATGACACACGCTGCCTGTGCCGGGAGCTCCAGACAGCCGGGATCTGCGGATCACGCCCGGCAGGCACCACTCGCGGAGCAACTGAGCGCATAGACATCAAGCTCTTGGTGCCCGCACGTGGTATCCCTCGGATCAACCTATATGGCCGCTCCCGAGGATTCGCATATAGGTGAAGTGAATCACGGACAGTGGCCCGGACCCACCGCAGCGTCCCGGACACTGTGCGCTGTACTCGGCATTCAGCTATATATTCGCGTCCCTGAGGAGCCGCATATAGCTGAAGCGCTCCACTGTCGGCGCCCCGACCATCCCGCAGCGCCCGAGCGCCAGACAACGTATACAGTTTACCTACGTCTTACATTACTCGTCCTCACCTAAAACACCCCGCCTCCGTCTACTATCGGGGTTGTCTCTTATCTATCGTTGACAAACAACGGTATTTCATGATTTATTCTATTCTGGTTAATAAAATTACGGCAAAACTAAATTCATACAGTTTCTTATGTTTTACTATTTTTATACAATAAAAACTTACACAATTTGTTTCCGTGTTGCCATATTCTGAGACTCAACTTTCTTTTCTATTATCACATGGACGAGACTAGTGGAAGGACTTGTTTTTGCAGGATCAGCTGTCTTTTTCATTGGTACAATTTTAGGGGAAATAAAACTGTGAACAACTTTTATTACGTTTTTTGAGAGTCTGTATTACCAAAATAAAAAAACCCCACCAGTTCTGGCATTGATTTTTATTTATTTTCTTGGCATTCCCTTCTCTCGGGTAAAACGATCAATTTTAATATTTCAGGTTGTTACTAATACCAATTACGTGAATTTTTCTTCATTTTTCTTTTACATAAAAATATTTTTTTTCGTATTATTTTCCCCATTTTTGATTATTTTTTTAAAAAAAAAAAATTAATCTTTATTATACACTTTTTTTAGTCCCAGTAAAGGACCTACAAATATATGCAATCACTCTTCGACTTATTCTAACACCCTTGCAACTATTGTTGTATTGTAGTGTATCATGTGTGTCCGCATAATGCTGATATTCTATAGGTATTCTATAGGGTTTGGCCTGTGGCAGACTTGGAGGCAGGTATAGGCCCCTTTGCGCTGCCTTGACCAGCCATCACAACCTACACATCTCAAGGAGAGTGATGGAATACCAGACTCAGACCCTCCTTCTGTCTAGTATCTTAGATGCTGTGGTCACAAATTCACTATGAAAAAACATAGGTAAGGTTAAATGGGCCATCCAATTAGGGTACTGACTTCACTCCATAGCATATATTTGCTGCACAGCGTATCTACGAGTATTTCATGTCTGCTTGAAAATATGTCGACACACAATGTTACAAGTACACCTTTTTCACTTGCTATCATGTACAATAAAGACGTTGTCTCACACAATGCATATTTGACACACTTGTATTTCTTAACGCGATACGTGAAATAGTAAAAAATAGAAATCTGTCTCTAGACATTGCGCCGCTTAATTGCGTGATATTACACTGCCCTGCTAGACAGCAATAATTGTTTAATCAGTGTCAATGAGCATGTATTGCAGTGCGTACCTGTGTGCACCGCCATACGTCTTGTGAACTCCCCCTTACAGTTATATCCAATCCAGGTCATGGCAGCAGGACATTAGTTGTATGTTGCTGCTGAAGTTACAGACCGAAGGCCTGAGGCTGCACTACTGAGAAAATTTAATGCAAATATCCCTTCTGATTTCTGTAAGGTCCAGTTGTGTCATGGCAACTTTGTATCCAAATAACCTTTTACCTCAGTGCCTACATCCACCACACGAATTTACATGGTGGCCGTGATTGGACTCACCTAGATGTCGGACTCACACAGATGTTGGTCATATTGCGGCTATCTAAAACTAAAAAACATCCTTCATGTGACACGATCATCCAGCAGAAATTCGAGGCGTACACACATTATAAGCAGCGTAGCGTTCAGATGATGTGGCCTCAGGCTTTAGACTGGGCCATTAGTCTACATTAAAGGGAACCTGTGAGGTGGTTTATGCTCTCCTCTCCTCTTATCATTCTAACCCTAATATACAATCACAGAGCTCCCTCATCTCCTCAATCATAATAACCCCTACAATACACACACTCAGCTTCTCTCTGACCTCTATGCATAGATAACCCTACATAATATCACTGAGCTCAGCTTCTCTCCTCTATCATATAACCCTATACTATCCACAGAGCTCCAGCATCTCTCTCCTCTATCAATAACCATATATCACGACAGAGCTCAGCTCTCGTCTCCTCAATCATATTCTACCATGATATATCGCCACGACATCTCAGCTTCTCCCTCTATCATAATATCCCTATAATAATCCACAGAGCTCAGCTGTTCTCTCCACACTAATCATTATAAACCCTGATATATCCCAGAGCTCAGCTTCTCTTCCTATCGATATAACCCGTATATCAGTCTCTCAGAGCTCAGCCTTCTCCTCTTCGTCCTCCTCCTCTATCATATAACCCTATATATCACAGAGCTCAGCTTCTCTCCCTCTTTGTTTACATCCTTCCGTTTTCAGAATAGCGGGCCATTCATAAACACCGACAGGTTACCCTATAACTCACATTGCAATACACACTAATAAACTCTGAACATAGGATACCTTCAGAAAATCATCGGCACCAAAATCCATGACAGCGCGGAGTGTCCTGCACCACTCTCTCGCAGTAGATTGACCGCCTAAAATCAATTACATATCTTCTCTGACGCGGGGAGAGGATATAACAAGATATTGCGACAAATGTTTTCCACAACTTTATAGTGTCCTGACATGAACATGAAACAATGTTCTGTGCAAGATTTTAATGCAGCTCTGCTCAATCAATATGGGACGCAGTGGCAGCATGCATGTTTTTTACCCCCCACCATCAGTCTGCTGCTGATGTATGCAGGGGGCTCTCGCCAGCACTTCTTTTCCTCAGGGTCCAGGATACAATTGTCTGCATGAACAGGGTGGCTGAAATCGGAGCGCCCCTCTTGTTCTCCTGAAACCCACAGGGAAAGGAGGAGACATAGTTTACGCAGAGAATAGTGGATATATAGCAGGTGATAGAAATACACAGCAATAGACATGGAGAGCAATCAACAGCTCAAATGAGAAAGATCAGAAACCCTCAAGCTAGCCGTTCAATAGCCGCAATGGTCAAATACAACTGAGAGTAGGAAAAATGCAGCTTCTTGGTCTCAAAGTAAGACTGTGTGAGGACGCGGGCGCGCTCTGTGGCATGATAGAGAAACTGAGAGCTGGTGCGGTCCACCAATCCCGAAGAAACCATCTGTAAAACCAAAAAAACTATGATTATACTGTATCCATTATATCCCATTCTGGAACAATCTCCTTGATAGCGCCATTCGCAGGGCTCTAGAGAAAGGCAAACAAAATCTGCGCAAGCTGGTTTTGACCGAGAGATTATAGTCTCGACGGCAGCATGTTGATGTAGTACACTTAGCTGGAGTTAAAGAGAAAATCCCTGTCACATAGTTTTTCTGTGCCTCCCCTTCGCATGACAGGGCAGACACAAGCTACGTGTCGAGACCTTGTCCCTGCTTTCTCATCAATCACATAGTGTGTCTCCCCTCTATTCTGTAAGATCCGGAGCTATTTCCGCGCGTGTATTTAAAGGCCAAAATCTGCAGTATTTCTATCCGTGCCAAAGCATCATTCGAAGATGTCCTTCAGAGTGTCCACGTTTGGTTCACAAACCACAACCGTGCCAATACGGTGAAAATGGCCCCAGGAAGCTACAGCCACCGCCTACCCATGGCGATCTGAGCACCTCACCCACCACTTCAATTGACAAACCTATTACACACATTGAATTAGGTGGAAACCATCTGACTCATTTCCGCCAGTCCGCGGAGCGTGGGCGGAGCTAGCCGCTTTAGGGCGTGGACCGCAGGGCTAATCACCTGCTGTTAGAACTAAAGACTCTCTGAGGGGTCTAAAATGCTCTAATACTGCTGCGCATTCTTACAGAATAAGGGCACAGGTAGCTGGGAACAGCAATGTCTCTGTGACACTAGCTTGTGCTGTGCCCTCGAGTCCACAGGGGGGCCGCACCACCTATGCGGTGGACAGTTTCTCTCTTACTAGAAGCGCCCCCTGGCTTGCCTTTTCAATAAAAGACAAACTGAAAGACACCAGCTTGCTTTCCCAGAGGCCATTTTGTTGGACCTGTATGTGTTACTCCGTAGTACCTCGAAGAGGCTTGCAATTAACGCGTCAAGCAGCCCTTGGATTACGGCTCATGATATGTGTGGCAGGTGTGATCGTCTATCTTACTTTAATAGCTTTCGACCCAGTGGACTGAGCGTCTTCCTGGATACAGAAAACAATACAGTGGTTCCCTTCAAGTTACAAAAACACCCTCAGTAACACAAGATGAGTTCACTACATACTAAGGTTTAGGATCCCTGATGCACTCTCTTATGGCTTGCAATGCTGCGGATTTAGATTCAAGAAAACAATACATTCATACAACTTCTTTCAATCCGCATTAAATTGATGAGGTAATAACTTCGGATCCTATTAGCTGCGCTCACGGTGAGCGGGTAATTAGCAAACCGAAATAAAAAGCAAAGTTTTTCAGCTGTGAAGTCGCTGACAACATAGTGAAACTGGAAACGCGTCTCAATAGTCATAAGTTACGTTTTCAATTTCCAGCAAGTAACAGTACATTGCAAAAGAAACAAAAATATAAAGTGCATAAAAAGAAACACAACAAGGAAAAAGGTACTATGTGTCTTTCAATGGGCACATGCCGCGCTTCCTTCTAGTGCAATGACCTCATCACAGATCTAAAGAAGCTAGACTCTACTATACCTATGTCGAGCTAGTCTCATATCTAGTGCGTGTGTGTATTCCCCTATGAGACACGTTTACGGAACCCCAGAATTGCACGTGTCGTTTATGGTGGCTCATCCTACAGGAGTTTACCATACTGGTACAACCACAAAAGTGAGCGGTTTTCATTACCCTCCCCATTACTGCTGATTACACCGCTTAGTGTTATGCGAGGTGCGACTGTCCACTGTTTTCACATCCTTTTACGACAGCGCAACAGCTACATATTTAAAGTGAGTGTGTTGTCTACACCCACATTTGATTACATCTTACCTTCAGTCCTGTTTTCTCTTGTTTTCATTTGAATTCAGGGGCGTGTTTACCTGGCTTCCACTAAGGCGTGCGTAGAAGCAGGCTGTAGCTATAAGCAAACCAGTGCTGGCAGCCTATCAGGAGAGATTGAAACAGGTTCCTGTACTATAGTGACCTTCAGGAGCTGAATGCGGGCCTATACAAGAGGGGTAAATCTAGACAATAGAGTAGGCTTCACACTGAGTGTAATGATCTCACAATTTCGCAACGTAGACATGTATTTTTCTCACAGATCTTCATACAAACATACAAAAAGCAATATACTGTAGTAGATGTGGCACACCAACCCCGATTACTATCTTCCAGATCTACTGATCTCAGGCCCCAATTATTGCACGGCATAAGTTTTACTTGCCATGAACCCTCTGTATTACTAGAGAAAGTGCTAGAGAGTCAGTGATGCGATGTAGGTTCGAGCGCAATAGCGCCTACGTACAAGTGCATCTTGTGCTGATTAACATGTGTTCGTACGAGCTCCTTACCTGTCAGCCATGCGAATGTAGCGCATCTTAGGTCACTCAGGTGATGGGGCCCTCCATTTTCTTTAATTCTTGTACATGTGGTATAAAGTACATGAACCAAAGAAGCTCCTTTTCTTAAGAACCAAAGCTGATTTCCAGCTTCCAGCAGCTCTTTCTGATATTAATATGTAGCCGCTTGCTTCTCTCATCTGTATCTTTCTTTATCGGTGCTTTCGATTATCTCTTTATCAATCATTAGTTTTGCATTACAGTCATGGTGGTCATAATTTTGGAGGCCTTAAGGCACCAATTACACCCATTTCTTCCATAGAAACTATGGTTTAACAAACACAATGTTTCCAACCATATGTTGTAGTCCTACCCCTAACCAATTTATAAAATTGTATGTTGAGGGACCACTGTATATGTAGATTATTGTAGGGAGGGACGGACAAACAAAGGCAAATAATAGTAGTCAAGCATTCTGTGGGAATCACTTCTCTAAGCACAAGGCTGGAGCCTGGAGAGGTAAGTAACCCATTGGACATTTATTCCTTCACTGCCCTAGACCACCAGGGATGTAGAAACATTAACCCTTTCATTGACCTAAACATCCAAAGATGACTGCTCTAAACCACAGAGGTTTTACTATAAACCCCCTGATTACCCTAGACCTCCGGGGATTTAGAACTCTAGACTACTGGGAAACCCAGCATTCACCACTACACTACTTTAGACCGCCAGGGATGTTGACATTGATGCTTTGAGTATTGTAGACCACAAGAAAAGTTAGCATTAACCCCTTAAGTCTAATCCTGATCGTCAGGGATATTAGCCTATACATTTTCACTACTCTGTACCATAGCAATGCTACTATTAGCCTCTTTATTACTAGAAAAGCTGACAATTACCCTCCTTCAATATCCTTGTCCACAAGGAAGCTGGTCACTATAAGACTGCCAATATACTAGACCACCAACGATACTAGTAGTAATGGTTTCAGGTTTATCTATTTTTGCTATGATGTATTTTGTACAGGAGTTGCAGCAATTCTCTACTGCACTTACCTGCACAAGGCCGAGTAACGCCTCACACTCCTCATCAGTGAGGACCCCATCCAAGGTAACTCTGGAGGTCCCGTTCATTTGCCTTGGGGTCAATGTGACCACCACTTCGTCATATGGAAGTTGTCCTGCAGATTATGACATGATATTGTAATAATGCATAACTGTAGTCCTGTTAGGACAGGTTGTGTCATATTATGATGGGTGGCACCGATCACTAGTGCTGCTTCAGCCATGTACAACACAACACTGTTCTTTACTGATGCATTTCCCCCTCAGGTTGGGTGATTCTGTGTATACCATCACTTAAAAATATCACCTGATTACAGAACTAATAGTTTGAACAGAGGCACAATAAGCCTCCCCGCACATCTTGTACTCACCACCAGCTTCCTCTGCAGCCGTTCTTTCAGCCCTAGTTAAAAAAAAAATGAAAAAAGGTTAGACAATAATGATAAATCCAGTATATTGCAGGCATTGCAGATATTACAGTGACTGATTGGCCACCGAGTCATTGGGGGGAACTCACCTGATTCTCTCTCTTAGAATCTCTGGAATAATTTCCTTAGGCGTCCAAAGATCCTGAAAAGACAGAGCGGCATATTCAGTGTCGGACAAGGGTACCACCAGTGGACTTTCCTTCTGGGGCCCACCTGAGTGGATTCTGAGGGCCCACCCTACAGCTACTGCACATGCTTCTTATGCCTCTCACTTTTTGCCTCTTTCTCTCTGCCTTTCTGCCTCTCGCAAGGATGTATATGATGTTTAACCCCTTAAGCCCCAGGCCTGAAAAGTAGTTAATGACCAGAACATTTTTTTTAGTTTTTTGCCTCCTTGCGTTTCAACAGTTGTAACTTTTTTATTTTTTCAATGACGCAGCTGTATGAGGCCTCGTTTTATTCTAGATGCGTTGTACTTTATGGGGGAATAGTTTAAGTTCACTTATAAATAATTGCAGAAATTTGTTTACATTTTTTTTTTTTACACCATTCACCTTTCACACTTAATAACTTGTTAGATTAATTCTACAGGTTAATACGGTTGTGTAGACACCTAATATGTGTAGGTGTGTGTAATTTATGCACAATTATTTTTTATTAAATATTTATTTTTTTTATTCAATTTTTTTACACTTTTTATGTTTTTTTTAAAATCTTATGAAGGGAGAACTTAGTAATGTATTAGCATATTCATATATGCTAATACAATATAATCTGTGTCATTCTGACACAGGCAGTGATCAGGACAGCACACAGTATGTCCTGGTTCATTGGCTTGTTACACAGACACCCCTGAGGCCACGCTAGGTCCCCAGGGCTGACTGTGCAGCCGTTCCCTGGGCTCTGTCGGGTCACCGGGTGTTCCGATCACCCGACAGAGCAGGGAAACCCTTTGATTGCGCTGCGGTGTCGATCCGCCGCAATCAAAGGGTTGAAGCACCTGGGTGCGGGGGTTCCCCTGCTTCCCGTTGCTCGCAGGAGATGCTCTGGGATCTGGGCTGTGTAGTGATGTCTGCAGCGACGCCAAAAGACGTCGCTGTAGATGAATGACCCGCACTGGCTGACGTCAACAGTCGGTTGGCGGTTGTAAAGGGGTTATAAGAAACTCCACATGCGCCATACTCAGGGGCCCACTGGGGATTTCACCTGTTCCCTTGTGGGTGATTCCGAGTCTGGGCACATTTATAAAACCAGTAAAAGGCATTTTACTCTGTAGTAGAAAATGAAGCCAGCACATACTTCATATTAATATTTTGCCTAGATAGCATTTTTTTGCACTTTCTCTTCATGAGTAACCAGTTTTGATGTGGCTTAAATTGTTGCACAGCACAGATATCAAGCATCAACAGCAGGTCCCGCTGGACGTTCATTATAAACGGATTATTTTATAGAGAGAGATGTCTCAGGTCAAGTCTCTCTTCCGTCCTCCCCTTTAGGCCATGTTCACACGGCTTAAAATGGGCCGTACTTCGGTTCGTAATTACGCGCCGAAGTGCGCAAATTACGGGCTGAAAACGGCCCAGTCATTACTATAATCCACAGTTCTCATAGAGAACTATGGATTACGACTCCTCTGCCCACGCCCGGCGAATCCGCCGAGGGGGGATATAAGTGACATGTGAATTACTAGCGCCGTATACGCGCCGCTGGTAATGCAAGTCGATGGGCCGGCGAAGTGCCGGCCCCCCGCTCACTCCCCCGCTCCCGCCCCCCGCACGGCGTAATTACGTCCCGCAGTTAAGCCGTGTGAACATAGCCTTAATCCTCTGACAGTTTCTTACACTATATCAGTGCAGATAAGACTCTGTGCAGATCATGTTTGTGTCCTCTGCCTAATTTGTATGCTGAGAAAAACTCCAAATATTCACACCAAGCAAGTCCAGAGGATTGGGTACAGATAAAC
The DNA here is from genome assembly GCA_025379985.1 of Phyllomedusa bahiana. Taxonomy (NCBI): domain Eukaryota; kingdom Metazoa; phylum Chordata; class Amphibia; order Anura; family Hylidae; genus Phyllomedusa; species Phyllomedusa bahiana. The sequence goes on along the minus strand of JAODAL010008823.1, from coordinate 29,588 downwards.
ATGTTTTTTTTGCCATTTACAATGAAATCAAGAGATTTTTAGATACATTTTTTCTGGTGCTAGATTTACAAATCCATTATTTTTAGCAAGTTGCCTTATTGGCCAAAATATTAGAGGCGATATGTCCCAATACGAATACGCCATCATTTTGGTGTATTTTGCGCCAAAAAAACTCTTGACGCCATATTCTCAATATAAATGAACTATAATATACCAAAACTAGGCACATTATACGCCGGGCACGACACATTATAATGAGCCTAAAAAGGCACATTAAATATAGTAGCGATGATACACTGCACTCCTCCATAACGCAATGTGCCTATCAAGGCGCATTACATACACTAGTAATGATACGTTACGCGCCTCTGTTACGCAATGTGCCTCGATAGGTGCATTACATACACTGACAGTGATATGATATGCGCCTCGATTGCGCAATGTGCACTTTACACTGATCTGCCGCGGCGATGCCAATTTTCGGACATGTCACCCTAGGTCTGTACAAATGTTGAGCCTCTGAATGTTGAAATGTTCTCATTCACTTACAGCAAGCAAATATTTTTACAAAAGTGAATAATTGAAGCAAAGCTAGTGATAACACTTAACTTACATCAATCAAAGTATAAAGTAGTAATACGTGACTCCATTAAAGCCTATGACCGCCTTTGCAAACAATTTACAACTATTTTTTCAAATAGCCTTGATTAAAAATCAAAACGGTTTTCTGCCTAAAGCCCCGATTCAAACCTATGTGTCTCCATGGTTACAGACTTCAAACAAACCCTGTATAGTCTGATCCTGCAGTTACATGTTACTCCACTCCCTTTGATGATCTACACACAGTAGAAAAGGGCAAGATGGCAATGAGAACCACATGACTGCAGGATCAGACTACACAGACTTCTTTTGTCATCTGCAGCCACTGTGACACCTTGGTGCATGGGATCTGTATGCATAGAACATTAGGCGATTTGTAATTAAGACTACTTTCAAAATGTCTATTTTATGATTAAAGGGAACCTGTCACATAGGTTGTGCCCCCGTTGCTGAGGGCAGCACAAGCTAGTGTCAGACCTGCTGTTCCCGGCACTGTGTCCCTTATTCTGTAAGAAGCAGCAGTTTTAGAGCATTTACCCCTCAAATCTTATTCATGAGTAGTTAGCTCCACCCACCAAAGGCTAGCCCCGCCCACTGACAGTTATTCACATATTTCTACCTATTCAAAGTAATAGGTTTGTCAGCTGAGGTGGGCGGGGATAGCCTCAGGTGGGCGGGGTTTGAAAAAACTGACACTCTGAAGGACTCTTCGAATGACTCTTCTGGCTGAAAACTGCAGATTTGAGCATTAAATACACGAAAACTCCGGCATCTTACAGAATAAGGGACACAGCGCTGGAAACAGCAGGTCTGACACTAGCTTGTGCTGTCCTCCGCAAGGGGGGGCAAAAACTATGTGACAGGTTCTCTTTAAAGGACGTTGGAGCAACAAAATACTTAAAGGGGTTGTCTCACTACAAGGATTGCTTTTTATGTTAAAGATCTCTCAAAAACAAGAAACTGTGCAATATGTGTCCATTAGCAGTGTCCTACCTATTCCTAGATATCCCCTCTTGTATGGGCTGCATCAGTTCATCAGGTTGCTATAGCTACAGACCTGTTTGATCTCTCCTGATAGGCTGCCAGGACTGGTTGCTATAGCTACAGACCTGGCTTCTACTGCAGCCTAGTGGAAGCCAATAAACACGCCCCTGAATTCAAAGTGAAACCAAGAAAACAGGACTGAGGTAAGATGGATCAATGTAGTGAGACAACCCCTTTAAGCTGCAAGTGTTTACACCCTTTTTCATTTCTATATTCATGAACCCATATATCCAAAAACACTTTCTTGGTTTATGGAAGAGCATGTTTAACAATCTTATGAGATATTCAAATAACAAAGGTGCCTGACCGGATCTTGAAAAGCGATGTCCAAGTTCTCCATGACGTAATATAACAACTTCTTCTCTGATAGTGTCTGGCGCACATATGAAGAGATGTTCTACAATGCAGAGCACAAATAATAATCTACACTCCCAAATCTGTTTCCATCACAAGTAACAGTAAAAAAGAAGGGCAAACTAAAGGAGGTTCCCATCATTAACAGAAAATAAAATTCATAGGAGAACAGGCTTTCTAATTGGTGCTAAGAAATGCTTGTTAAAGCATAAGGCTATGTCTACACTGCATCGGACAAAAAACGGCCCGAAAAAAGGGCCCTTTTTTTTTTCGATCAGGGCCCCCCGGTTTTTGTCCCTTTTTAACAAAGGGCGGTTCTTCTCGTTTTTTTGCCTCACCAATACAATTTTTTTCTATTTCCCCCCTAGGGCGCACGAACGTTGTATCTTCGGCCCTTTTAAAAAAAAAAAAGCACCAAAAATACGATCGAACCCGTGCAGTGGGAAAAGCCTAAAAAAGACCCCGTGACTCCAGCTTGCTGCGTGTTTTTGGGGGTTGGGGAAGCTGATACTACCTTATGTCTTTTTTGAAACTCAGGGGCCTTCCCTCCCTCTTCTTTATTTTGAGCCCTACTTTAGACAGATAAAGTATACTTTTGGCAGCTGTACACCCCCCCCAAGTCGGTGCTGGACAGCTGAAAAAAGTAAATGCTGCAAATTTAGGTGAGGGAAAGGGGGGGCCCTTTAAAAAAGGGGAGGGGCTTTAAAGGTCGACAAAATAAAATTTTTGGGAAAAATTTCGATTTAAAAAAGTAAAAATTTTTTACCATCACAAAATAAAACTTGACCTTTTTTTTTTTAGTTCCTTATTATTATTGTTTAAAGTCTCTCTGGGGGATCCAACAGTGATGAGACTCCCCCAGTCCGGCTGCAAGCTCAGAATTGCTTCCTCACAGGGAGCTATGTCGTTTTTTCCCCCTTAGTAATCACACAACTCACTGCTGAGCAAGCGTTCAACCCCAGGGGGTTTTTCATTTAAAATCCTGTCCTCTGTAAACCCCTTTGTAATAGTCAAAAAATGCAATTAAATAAAAGAAAAAAGATCCTCAAACAGGGGAAGTGCATAAAAAAAAAAAATCCAAGTTCCTGCAGGAAATTTTTTAAACCCAGGGACCCCTATGTGAAAGGCATTGTGCAATCACTGTGATAATAGGGTTAAAAAAATATAAAGAAAAGCTGGCTCTGTGATATATAGGTTATATAATAGAGGGAGAGGAGCTGACCTGTGATATTAGGGTTTATATTAAAAGGGAGAGAAGTGAGCTCTGTATATTAGGGTTATATGATAAGGGAGAGAAGCTAGCTTGTGATTTAAAAAGGGTTATTGATAAGGGAGAGAAATGACTTTGATATATAGGGTTATTGATAGAGGAAGGGCTGGGTCATGATATATGGGGTTTTATGATAGAGGGGAGGGGTGAGTTTTGGGAAAATTAAGGTTTAGATAGAGGGGAGAAGTGGCTTTGTGTTTAAAAAGGGTTATATGATAGGGGAGGGACTAGCTTTAAAAAAATATAGGGTTTTGATTTAAAGGGGGAGAAACTGGCCTCTGGGTATTAGGGGTTTTATGTAGAGGAGAGAACTAGCTCGGGATATATAGGGGTTTTTAAAGGGGGGGAAACTGAGCTCTTGATATATGGGGTTTATGATAGGGGGGAAGCTGGGCCCTTTTGATATATGGGTTATTTGATGAGGAAGAAGCTGGCTCTGGATTATGGGTTATATGATAGAGGGGGAGACGAGCTCTGTGATAATAGGGTTTTATGATAGAAAGAAGGTACTCTGTGATAATAGGGGTTTTAATTTAGAGGGGAGGACTGACTCTGGTATATTGGGTTAATTTTATAGAGAGAGAACTTGGGGTCTGTGATAAAGGGTTATATGAAAGAGGAGGAAAGGTAGCCTTTTGATTAAAAAGGTTATAGTAAAAAAGAAAAAAGAGAAACCCGTGATTGGGTTTTTTGTAAAAAGGCGAAAACGTAAAAATATTTAGTGGGAAAAGGACTTGGTTTTTTTCTTAGGGGAACCTTAGTCCAAAAAGGGTAATGAAAAAGTAGGAATTATACCTGATTAAGGGATTAGTTAGATTTAAAATTTTTTTCGAATATGGGAAAAAAAAGGGTTTTTGGGGATTTAAGCTAAAAGGGGGATTTCGGTGAATTTAAACCCCCGGGTGCGAATTTTGGGCCGAAAACGGAATCAACGTAATTACAGTTCTCTAAAAATATGGAAAAGTTTTTCCCCCCCGAATGGGGCGGGGGGAAAAATTACCCCCTTTTTTTACGGGGATCCGCGCCCAAAAATATACGGCCGGCAGTGGGGCGCCCCCCCCCATGCTCAGGGCACCCCCCCCCGCCCCTAATTTCCAAATTTTGAATTTAAGGGGAAAAACTTTGTGTTACCTACTTCGGGGTGTGCTGGATCGTAAATTTGCTTGTTTTTGAGCACTCCTTTTGTCCATTGCCTGCCCTGACCTTCTGTTTTTGCCCAAAACTAAATACTCTGTGACCCGGCCCTTCAATTAGACCGACTGCCGGGGGGGCCCTTCGTTTATTTCCCTTTGCACCACCCTGCACCCAGCGTCACCCTCATGCCATGGGGAAAAGGGACGACCAGGTTTCCTGAACAATCCAGTCCCCGTTCAAGGTTTGATAAAAAAAAATTTTAGAGCCCCCCCCTTTGTGTTTCTTCTGCCCAAAGTTCTGGCTGCCCCAAAACGCACCACCTGTCTCTGGTGAGCATATTTAGTATTTTTTAATAAATAGTGGCCGTATCAGAATCTTCTTTAAGAACAACTTATTTTATTTGCATCAAAACTTGTAAAAGGACTTTTCTCCACTCTTAGAAATTCAATCAACTTTATGTCACACATATAATTCACACTGGTATTCACCAGACTTAAATATTTGGAATGTATCACACAGCGTTCCTAGCAAGGAGAAGCTCAACACTCAGAAACATGCTTAGGCTAGGTTCACACGGCTTAACTGCGGGCCCGAAATTTTATGCCCGAGTTACGCCGTGTTGGCCGGGGCGGGGAGCGGGGGAGGTAGCGGGGGGGCCGGCACTTGCCCCCCAATGGGACAAATCATTACTAGCGGCGCGATACGCGCTAGAAAGGGACATGTAAATTTATCTCCCACGCCCGGCGGATTCGCCGAGTGGGGGAGAGAAGAACGTAATCCATAGTTCTATAAGAATGTGAATTACCGTAATGAATGGGCCGTTTTCGCCCGTAATTTTGGCGCACTTGGCCGTAATTACGGGCCGAAAACGGCCCATTTTAAGCCGTGTGAACATGGCCTTAGAAATAATCATTGGTAGCAGACACCACAGCAGCTCTCTCAGTCCCGGAGGTCGGCACAAGCCTAGTCTCTCCAACACAAGGTGAGTGCAAACGCTACGAGATTCACCTATGACAGGTGTTCACAGCAGTTCATCAACTCGGCGTCTCTAGCACGGAGAACCACCAGGGTAGAACGTAGTTTAAGCAACAGTTATAGTTACTGACAGTTCATCGCATTGCATCCGGTGTCAGAGTCTCTGTTATCGGCATTTGCCTGGCTGAAGTTGACTGAATTTCTAAGAGTGAAGAAAAATCCTTTTACAAGTTTTGATACAAATAAAATAAGTTGTTCTTAACTCCTTAACGATCTCCCGCCGACTTTAGACGTCGGCTGGTGCGGGTCATTCGTCTGCAGCGACGTCTTTAGACATCGCTTCAGACATTGGGGTTTGAGGAGCCCAGTGCCGCAACTGCGCTGGGATCGGGGCGGTACTACACAGCCCCCCCCAGAGCATCTCCTGCGAACACCGGGTAGTGGAGGAAACCTCCGCAACCCGATGCTTTAACCCTTTGATTGGGCGGTGCGTTACCGCAGCGCAATCAAACGGTTCCCCCGCTCTGTGGGCGATCGGAAACACCCGGTGACCACAGAGCCCGGGGAACGGCAATGCACAGTAACTCTGGGGAACTAGAGTGGCCCAGAGTGTCTGTGTATCCAGCCAGTGACCAGGATGCACTGTGTGCTGTCCAAATCACTGCCTGTGTCAGACTGACACAGATTACAATATACAGTATTAGCATATATGAATATGCTAATACATTACTAAGTGTAAAAAAATTTAAAAAAAAAATGTTAAACAGTTTTTCCCTTCATGGGAGTAAAAAAAAAAAAAAAAAAAAACCATAAAAAGTGTAAAAAAAAAAAAAAAAATAAAAAATAAATAAAAAAAAAATAATTGTTGCATAAATTAAAGTTATTTAAGTGTGAAATGTAAAAAAAAAAAAAAAAAAAATACTGCAATTTTTTATAAGTAAATTAAACTTTTCCCCCAAAAAGTACAACTTGTCTCGAATAAAACGGGGCCCTCATAAAACTGCTATTGAAAATTTAAAAAAGTTACAATGTTAAAAACGCAAGGAGGAAAAAACAAAAAAAAATTTTGGTCTTAACTACTTTTAGGTTTTTGCTTAAAAAAAAAATTTTTGGGGGGGTTGAAGTCCGTTGAGAAAATTTGGAGTACATAGTGCTACTAATAGAAATTACATGAGCATATTTAGTACCCATTTTACACTGAAGTTGGGTGATGGAGATTGTGCCTTCACTCAATATGACAAACAGGCATTAGCATGGGACATCCGTAAGGGGCAAATACTTTTTTACAGCACTATAAAACATCAATATTCTTACCTCTCTTGGTCTTATCTCACTTTTGCTTTGCAGTTTCTGTTCATAATCGTGTAGACTTTCTAGGACAGTCTCATTATGTGGATGGAAAAGTAGTAAGGACCGTGCGATCTGTGCAGCGGACTCCCAGTCTCCAACTACAAAGATAGGAGTATAAGAGAGAGCTGTCATAATGGTCCTGTAACAAGCCCTGGACATCACATCACCAGGACAGGTTGACAGGTTTTTTTGACCTTATGGGGGCCACAATATGTAAAACACAGTAATAAAAAAAAAGCATAAACTCACAAAATAACATCAAAATAAATAGTAAGAGCCCAAACCACAACTCTTAGTCCTGCTCCCGACAACCATAAAACTTTAAATCACCTACATATAAATGTGATGGGATAGGTGACACAAATACAAAAAAGTATTTTACCGTCACTTTTGTTGTTAGAAGAAAAAATAAAGTGAAAAACTAAAGTTATTTTTTTTACTATTTTCCAACATTAAATTACAAAAATCTAATGTAAACTCCTTAAAGGAAATTTGTCACCATTTTTTTTTTTTTACTTATTAAAACAAGACACTGATACGTATTATTTTTTTTCCCTTAGCCTTTTTATTTTTTTGATTGTGGGAATTGCTTTTTCGGTGGTTATATATGATTGGGGGGAAAGAATTTTACCTGCGCTGTTTCCACATCATTTGAGAGTTTTGCTTTACAGCAGCTTCATGGACATAGGACCCTGGTAAACAGGATCAGTCCCCAAATTTTTATTTGCCCCTTGCTCTGTGATGTGGGAAGAAGTCAGTGTGCAGGGAGGGGGAGATAGTGAACTACCCAATTATCCTACTTTTCCCTGAAAAAAAGTTCTGTTTTGCTTAAACAAAGTTTTGGAAACCCAAAACTTATAACCTGACTTTTAAAAATTAAACCATTGGATTTAGGAAATGACATATGAAAGCTGAAAACCCCCCCAAAAAGTGTTTTTTTTTTAACGAAAACAATTTGTTTTAATGCTGAAAAAATTGATCATTTAAGCAAAAGTGAAAGGTCAGATTTTTGGGAAGCAAAAGTTTTGACCTTGTCAAAAATGCAAACCCAAAATTTGTTTACAGATCACCTGTTTCTAATAAAATTTATCGGGTAAATTTGTTTGGGGGGGGTATAAAAAGAAACTCCCGCACCCTAAAACCCTTAACCCTTTAACTGCAAATTGGGCCTCTGGACAAAAATTTCCAAAAAATCCCCCCCTGCGACCTAAGCCTTGATTACAAGAGGCTGGAAGACCAGATCCAATGCAGGGTGGGGGGCCCCTTGGAACCAAGTTCAGCGTCAAGTCAAAAAATAAAAAAAAAGATTTTAAGAAACTGGGGATATTTTTTGGGCAAAACCCAGGTCCGGCAGACCCGCAAGGGAAAATGCTCAGGGGGGAAATTTTTTTTGGGTTTTGGAAAATCAAAAGCCGGGCCCCCCTTTCCCCTTTTAGCACAGCTCCAAAAGGCCCGGCCCCTCAAGTCCTGTGTAAATAGAAAAAGGGTTTTTTGGTTTCCTTTCAAAATGGCCTCTTGGGCGAATCCCGTGCCCAGAAGAGCACTTAACCCAAAAAGGGAATTTTAAAAAAAAAAAGGGGTGGGATTTTCCCCAAGGGAAAAAGCCGCTAAACGGATGGAAAGTGGAAAGTAGAGAAGGTGGATTTCTCAGAAGAATCTTCCCGTTGAATTACACCCCAGCTGCCGCAAAAAAGCTGCAGGAGAATACTGGAACCCGTATGGATCCAAAATTTAAACCCAAAAATTACATTTTAAATAAGGGGGGGTGGGAAAACATTTGCAAAGGGGGAAGGCAAAATCAGTAGCCTTTAAAAAATCAAGAAGTATTAGGAAACCCCTTTCATTCCATCATAAAAAGGGTTTAAAATTTTTCAGCAGGATGGTGCTCCATCCATACATCCATTCTACATCAAAGTTCCTCAAGGCAAAGAAAATCAAAGGATTGGTTAGCCCAGTCAACCCGACATGGGAAAATCAAATTTAGCTGTTTTGGGGGAGGATAAAAGAGGAAGCTTGAAAAAACAAAATTTAAAAAAATCTTTGAGAAATCTGGGGGGCATGTAAAACAGCATTCGTTGCTTTTCCTGATGTCTTAAACAATTAAAATTTTTTATGAAAAAATTGGCGAAACCCCCATGGGGTGCAGTCCCTTTAAGCTCATGGAAGTTTACACAAAAAATTAAATATGGCTTTAGCACCCAATTCCCCAAAGTTATGAAAAAATATCTTTGTAAATTTGGGAAATGGATTATTTTGTTTGATTTTACATTTCTTTCTTTGGGCGACAAAACTTTTTTGTTTTGCCCAAAATCTGACCTTTCTGTGTTCCTTTTACATGATCAATTTTCAGTAGGAAGAAAATTTTCTTTTCTTTTAAAAAACCTCATTTGGGGGGTTTCAGCTTCTATGAGTCTTTTCTAAAACCAATGATAAATTTTTAAGCCGGGGTTTAAGCTTTGGGTTTTCCCAAACAGGGAAAAAGCGCGAATTTCTGCCCAGGGACTTATTGTGACTGGGATCCTGTTTTTATCTATAAAAATTGGGTTTTTCCCTTTCGTGTAATCCTGTTGTATTTGATAATAGTAGAAGAGTGAAGAAATTAGGCAACCCTTTTTAGAGGCAAACGGAAAAAATTTGATGGGGGAGCTTTTGAGAGTACAGCTTTCTTCTTCAGACAGGGTGTTACCCATGTAAAAAAGGTCAGGATTATTGGCCCAAAATGAAAAGGAGTTTTTTTTTTTTAAAATTAAAGGTAGGGAAAAATTTAAAAAAAAATAACCTAACTTTTTAAAAAAAGCTTTTAAACATAAAAATGTGATAAAAAAATTAAGAAATTTTTTAAAGACACATTTCCTTTAATAGCAGTTCCTCTGTCTTACTTTTTAATATTGAATTTTTTTTTTATTTTGGTGTGATTATTTCATTGTTTAATATCGGTGCTTTTTTGGAATTCCTGGTATACATAATCCTTTGCTTATGATGCTTAAAGGGGTTGTCTCACTACAATAGTTAGCTTTTAACATAGAGGGAAAGGTAATTGAAGACTTTACTAAATTTGTTTTGTTGATTTATCCCTTTAGAGAACAGTTTCTTAGTTACAATCATCTCCCCCCCCACCTATCTTTCTTTTTTTTATTTCCTTGCTCCTAAACTGCTGCCAAACTCAGGGACTTCTCATTTGGTAAGAAACATTTTTAAAGTTTGCAGCATTGTGTAATAAACTGACATGAGTGCAAGATCATAAAGTGTATCAGGAATAGCTAAGAACAGCAGAATCGATGTGTCACTGCAATACACCCCCCACACTACACACAGGGGTGATTTTAAAAGGGGGATGTTCACACGGGTTATTTGGGGGGCATTTCGCCCAAAATATTTCGCGGTGACTGTCCAATACTTGGGAAAAGCGCCCCCTAATTTCGGGAATCCCAATTCTCTAAAAATATGATTTACGCTCCTCTCCCCGCCGACAATACATCTATTGTACTGCGGGGGGGATAAGTGACATTTCATTTATTTGGGGGAATACGTGCCCCGAGCAATGAATGCATGGATGGGGGGCTTTTCCGGGCCCCGCCACGGGTGTAGCGCGACAGCAGGACTCAAAACACCCGGCGAAATTTCCGGAGCGCGTGTCCCTTTTTCTGAAGATGTGCAGTTTCAAGATTAAATTTTTTCTAATTGGCAGTTTGCACCTGTTCTCCCATAGAAAGACCCCACGTATTCATGAACGGGTTTTTTGTCCTGACTATCAGGGGCCATTTCACCGGTGAACATACCCTAAAGTGGCTGTGGCTCGTAAAACTCATTGAAAAAAACCCTATGGTACTTTGTTTTTGGGAGGTTTTAAATTGTAATTTATCATCTGTTTTTACACTATATAAAATAAAAATTAATTTTTTATTTAATAGGCCAAAAATTTTCCGCAGCCTTTACAATATAAGGGTTATAAGCACAGACAAACCAACATTACATTAAAAAAAAGTACGACATATGAGACACGGGGGTGTGAGGGCCCTCCGCAAGATTAAAAACTATGAGGGTGAAATGGGTGAAAAAAAGGGTGACAATGTTTGGGTTTACAATGGACCAGCCATGTTACAAAAATGGGGTATTACATAAAAAGTGGATGAACCTGCCATCCCAACCATACATCTATATACAGATAAGTGAATTATGTTCCTTGCTATTATGTTAAAGGTGTATATAGTTTATATCTAAAAGTGTTGTCTTACGTTGTTTATTTTTAAATTTTACCTTTTTCTATTGCACCCGGGTTTGGCTCAAAAAACTGAGTAAAACACCACACAAAAACTGCAGTTTAATAAAAAATGCTTTGTGTGAAACCACTCTTAAATGGAGTCCAAATAGACTAGTTTAATCTAATGATAACATATAATTATTTGTAATACAATGACTTACGTTGAGAATATCCCTCCTGAAGCAACTGCAGATGAGATATGAGGATATCTTGCTTTAAGTGCTTCTCTCCTTTTTAATATATCTCTAGGATGCATTGCTGCTTACACTGCAAGACCTGGGTATAATATTCTGGGAGAGAAAAGAAATTAATAGTTGTGTGTATAATCATGGTGGACAGAGGGGAAATGGTCATAATATAGAATAATAGTGAGATGTACTCGACTTTTATCTATTACATGTAATTCACTCCACTCACATCCAAAGCAGCTCTGCCGGCTGCCAATGGATACAGTCTGTGGTTTATCGACACCACAGCTAGTCATGTGATTTTACAGTTTAGATCATCTAAGCTCTCACAATGCATTGCTCTGGTGACAGGAAGCAAGCAAAGTGTAGCTCTGGGTGTGAAGGCCTCATGTATGAAAACTGACTTGGTCTAAGACTTTCTTTGTTGCCCATAACATTCAATCAGAACCCCCCTTTAATTTCACATAGTGCTCTGAAAAAATAAAAAGGGATCTCTGAATGGTTTATATGGGTAAGAAATAAAGTCTTAGGCCTAGACAGTTTTCATATATGAGGCCCTAGGATTTTTTTTAAATCAAAATCAGAACAAGACAACTTATTATATTATGCAAATTTATACTAGAAAATGTAGAGTTCCTGTATGGAAGGGCTACATAAAATAATGATGTAGCACCTTTCATCAAGATTACTTAAAAAACAATGGGTAACCTTAGTGGGAACCTGGCATGTAGATTATGCCCCCCCCCCCTTGCGGAGGGCTGCACAAGCTAGTGGCAGACATGCTGTTTCCAGCGATGTGTCCCTTATTCTGTAAGATGCAGTAGTTTCAGAGTGTTTAATGCTCTAATCTGGCAGTTTGCAGCCTGGTCTGCCATAGAAGAGCCCAGCGTATTCATGAACTGGTGTTAGTCCTGACTATAAACGGCTGATTCTGCCTGTACCTGTGAATTGATAGAAACCTGTCAATAAACAGTGGGTGGGTGGGGCAATTCATGATTGGGTGGGGTCAACTCTTGCTCATGAATAAGCTGGACTCATCTCTGGCAGAACAGGCTGCAAACTGGATTTGAGCATTATATGCTCCAGAAGGTTACATCCACATGACGAGTCAAATTTGCTTGTCAGACGATGCTGTTTTCAATGAGTATTTCAAATGTTATTGTATGTGGATTTGGGTTGTTTTTTTTTTTACTTGCGGTTTACATTTAGAAACGAGCCCCATTCATTTCTAGGTGATTTTGGAGACCGATCTATGTTAAAACCACATACAAATGTTTTGGATACATTTTACGCAAGGTTTTTAGCCATCCCCAATTTCCACGCATTTTCCACATGGCATACAACCAAATAATTAAAATATTCTAAGCTTTTTTTACTGCAAAAAAACGACCGACGAAAATATGTGTTGTATGAACTACAATGCTTATTTTCTATTGATGTAAATGGGAATGGTTTTATTTTTTCGGTCTTAGACGAGTATTTCAAGTCTGAATCCTCGTGGATTCCAACTTGAAATATTCATTGTGTGGACATAGCCTAAGGGACAATCCACTGGAAACAACATGTCTGTTACCAGCTTGTACAGTCCTCAGGTTGTGACAGGTTCCCTTTAATTTTGGGGCCATCCCCCAAAGTTAACATGAATTGAAGTGATGGAGAGAGGATTAAGAAATAGGTTTTCCATAGGACTATAGGTTGTTAGCCAACAGAGAAGATATCTATATACCTGCAATGACCTCAGGGAAGTCTCGGTGTGTTTCATTCTCACGCTCTCGTGTTCCCTCACAGAGGGTTCTGCAATCATGTAGTGTAGATAGACAGGAGCTCAGGGACTCCTCCAGCCTCAAGACCGCAGTGGTAGTTTTTCCCTGAGACAGTAGAGACACTGCTTGGGCAAACAGAGCCTGGTGAAAGATGACCCAGAGGACACCACAGTGATCAGCTAGAAGCAGTGAGGTTAAAAGCCATGAGCAATGGATGACAATGATGTGGAAGACTCATTGTCTATGAATTTTAGTAGGGGGAAGATTAGCTGGTTCCCTTTGTATGGGGGTTCCCCAGCCCTAAAAAGCTTTCTTGTTGAACCCCTTTCATTTTACGATAGCGGGTCACATCACCCTGAATCTGTTCATGATAGGGATTCCTTACATAGAAAGTGTATGCAGCTGCAGCAGCTTCATCTAACTCCTCCAGCTAGGTGGGAGAAAAAGAACCTCAGCTTCAGTTCCAGCAGAGTCTAAAGTCAGTGTCACCTACATCCCAAAAGAATTGAACGCTCCATCTCACTAGAGCGCGACACCAATAATACCTTCATCTCACAACAACTGAAAGCCAATGATCTCACCATCCCACCAGGATCTCCCTCCTATAATACCTTCATCTCACAACAAACTGAGTCAATGATTTTCCCCATCCCCCCCACAATTACATCTAATTGCTACTAATTTTGAATAATCATAATGTTTATTTCATTGCGTTAGAGGTGACCTGCAGGGGAGTAGCTTTAGGGGGTGCAGAGGTAGGGTCAGGCCCTGGAGCCTTACGCAGCCCCCCGGGCACGGGTTTTTGGCCCGGGGTTTTTTCAGCCGTTTTCGGTTTTTGCAGACCCCCCTGAAAAACCAGCCGAAAATGAGGCAAATTGTGTCTATGGAAAACCCGTGCAGCATTCCCCAAGCACGGGTTTTCCCCCGGGGCCCCCGTCAAAAACATCCGAAACCGGATGAAATAGAACACCTCAAGGGGAGGGCTTTTCTCGCTCATCGAAAAAAAGGCGCAACCCGCCCCCCCCCCCCCCCCCCCCCCCCCCCCCCCCCCCCCCCCCCCCCCCCCCCCCCCCCCCCCCCCCCCCGGGCCATGGGGAGGCCGCAAAACGAAAATACCGACTGGGTAAACCGACCGGTATTTGTCCACTGAACGCATCCTTAGGGGGCCCAAAAACCCCTCTACCACATGGCACGTGGTAGCTGTGGGCCCTTTTTATGGTTTTGCACTGGGGCCTCGGAGTTTTATGTTTTCTGGGGGCCTGTCACTGAACATATGTCTTTCTGCTAATATGTTTTAGCAGGGAAGGCTGGGGAGATTATTATACGGTTCTGCGGAAAATGATTTAGTAGAATTTGTAATCTATTCATTTAAATTTCTACTTATTCTGGGTTAAGGAGTCCACTGGGCGGTCTTATAAGAGCTGTCTCTGTACGCACACTCATACATGGAAGACTGTCAATCACGGAAAGGCACCTACAGCTTGTCCCAAAAGAAATGAAAATGCAAATTTTGTGGGGGAAATATGACAAAAGGGGGGGTGCACTGTTAGTTTTTAAAACTTTTGGCTCGTGTGCTGCTTAAAAAACCCAACGGTTTACTGTAGATACTATTGCTATGTGACACTAACAAGGTCCCTGACAATTTGCGGCAGTGAGATATAGTGAATTAAATTAGAACAGGGCACACAATTTTCAGCCAATGTATTTTTTTTTTTTAAATTGATATAATAAGTGTCTATATGAAAGGTTAAGTCTTAGGAATTATATCATTAGCCCGTTTTGGGTGAAAGTTGGGAATTTTTGGTAATCAATTGCCTTTTGGCAAACTGTTTATAATAACTATTCCATACCGACCAACTATCAAGGGTTTATTGTTTGTTGAAAGACTGCCTACTGGCCTCCTTAACCCAGAATAAGCAGAAATTTTAAAAAATAGATGATCAATTCAGGTGACTTTTTACCCCCCAAACTGTATATTAAATCGTTAGTCCTGTTTCGGGAAATTCTCTTCGCCGGCCGCTCATTGCTAGCTACGGTCTGGCCTTGCATGTGAACGAAGAGGGCGGCACTAGCGCTGTCCTCCTCATTCACTTCTATGGGAGTTCTGAGTATAGCTGCGTGTGCGCGCTCAGCTATACTGGAAACTTCCATAGAAGAGAATAAGAAGGACAGTGCTAGTGCCGCCTTCCTCATTCACATGCAGAGCCGTACTGCAGCTTCAAATTTGGGAGCGAAAAGGATTTCCCAAAACGGGACTAACCCTTTAGGGTGCTTTCACATGGTGTGTTTTTGGCGCCTTTTTTTTTTTGCAGAAATGCACAGTAATTAATGCAGTGCATTTCTGAAAAAAAAATGTCAAAAAACGCACCAAAAAAACCAGTGAAAGCACCCTTTAAATTTCTCATTATTTGTGCTGATTTGCTTTCAGGGGGTGTCTGCAAATGAATACAGATTTTTGTTTTAAGCAAGGGGAAACCCCCCTAGGAAACAATGGAGTGCATTTTTGGAGCCCAAAAAAAAAATCCAAAAAAGCAAAACACTTTTTGGGTACATGTTGGGTACGTTTTTTGGGTGCCTTTTGGATTAAAATTGGATTAAAATTTTAATGTCTGTGATTTGAAAGAAAATGCATTGAAAAACGGTTACAAAAAGGCATTTGCAGATGCGTTTTTGGATACTTTTTTGGGTGCAATTTTCAATGCGTTTTTCATGTAATGAAAAATGGATCCAACACGCCGAGTAAACATACCCTTAATGTGACAGATTCTCTTTAAGAACAATTCTCCCCGCAACTCTCACTAGTAAATTTGAGTGAATGTGTTGTTCCCGTATGTCAGTAGATAAAAAAAAATTAAATTAATTAATTTTTTCAAAAATGTCTCTTTCTGGGAAAGCTCAGAGATCTTTCAAACTCCTGAATAACAAATCGAGTGCTGTTCAGGCTGTAGAAATGTTAATGAAACCCAGCTTTCCTAGGAACAGCTATAAAATGGCTTTATGGAATTAACACATGTGGACAGAAGAGGATAAATGAAGACAGAACACCCAGGATGAGCAGACATTTGCTTTTTACTCTGTAGCACGTTTGTCGCTTTCTGAATATTTTGCTTTTATGCTTTATTTACTACTAAAAAGTTACCGTATCGCCATAAACAGGCGTAGCAGATGACCCATCCCCCCCTCACCATGCACACATCCACGTGTGCAAGCCCCTACATGACAGCAATGCATTTTGGGCAGTTAACCCCTTAGATTATTTTCTTGTACAGCATTCCAATAATTACCCCCCATGAAAGAAGAATGAGGTATTCATTCCCTCTACTTCCATGGCCCTATATCACAGTGCTGCATTACACCATCCATAGCAACATCATTGAAACCAGGATAGGATGACTACACACCTCATTCACATCACACAACACTTCTAGTCAGCTTATAGGACTCCTATGCAAAGCATCTCTGACCTTCTGCAGATCATTGCACTAGACTGAGCAATGTACCCCCCTCCCCCCCACCTGTACCATACAATCAGGACTGCAGACTTTATCAGATTTTATATGGAACTCACTACAGAACATTACACCCAGACCGAACAGAGCATTACATCCATGACTGCATCTATGACAACCAGCTACAAAGCACTATATTTACAGCAGTCCACCAACCACCAAGGGATCCAGCTCTAGACTGTGAGCTATTGTATCAGTGCCAGCACCAAAAGCAAGCAAACTAACCCTCCTCCTCCCCCAGCAAACCTGAAAGGCAGACTATTGCATCAGTGCTAGTGCCAAAAGCAAGCAAACCACCCTCCCCACACAGCAAGACAAACCTGGACTGCCGGCTATTGCTTTAGGGCCAGCATCCAAATCAAGCAAACTAACCCCCTCCCCCCCCCATTCCTCCATCGAACCTGGACTGCAGACTATTGCATCAGTGCCTGCATCATAATCAAGCAAATCCCCCTTCCTATAAAACATGAACTGCAGACTATTGCATCAGTGCCAGAAGCAAGACCAAGCAAACTACCCCTCCCCTACTAAAATCTGGACTGCAGACTATTGCATCAGTGCCCACACCAAAACCAAGCAAACTACCCCTCCCCCAGCACATCTGGTCTGCAGACTATTGCGTCTGTGCCAGCACCAAAACCAAGCATACTACCCACCCCTTAATAAAAACTGGACTGCAGACTATTGCATCAGTAATAGTACCAAAACCAAGCAAACTACCCCCTGAGCACATCTGGTCTGCCGACTATTGCATTTGTGCCAGCACCAAAACCAAGCAAGGTACCCCTCCCCCCAGCACAGGGGCGTAGCTACAGGGGGTGCAGCGGTAGCAGTTGCTACCGGGCCCAGCAGCCTGAGGGGGTCCACGAGCCCTCCTGCCACATAAGAAGATACCAGCATTGTAAATGGTGCATGGTAACTGGGAGACCCCATTTCACTTTTCGCACCCGGGCCCAAGAGCTTGAAGTTACGCCTCTGCCCCAGCACATCTGGTCTGCAGATTATTGCATCTGTGCCAGCACCAAAACCAAGCCTAATAAAAACTGGACTGCAGACTATTGCATCAGTAACAGTACCAAAACCAAGCAAACTACCCCCCCCCCCCCCTCCAGCACATCTGGTCTGCAGACTATTGCATCTGTGCCAGCACCAAAACCAAGGAAACTACCCCTCCCCCCGAGCACATCTGGTCTGCAGACTATTGCATCTGTGCCAGCACCAAAACCAAACAAGCTACCCCTCCCCCCAGCACATCTGGACTGCAGACTATTGCATCTGTAATATGCAGAGCATGTCAGTGTCAGGCACCCTTTCTGTGAGGTCCTACCCTGTAATGATCCACTTGCAGGTAGTTGTAGAGCGCCCCCTTCTGGAAGGTGTTCTCCGTGTCCTGGGTCAGCCGGAATAGGGACGGCTCCCCCAGCTGCAGGCGCTCGCAGCTCAGCAGACACTCCGCTCTCTCCATCACGGCTTCCTCCAGTTGGGCCCCTTGGAGCCCACATTCCTCTCCGCATCTCACCCGGACGCCCCGCACCTCCTGCAGGCTCCGCAGCGCCCCCCAAAGTGTATTCCGGGCCTCTGACCACTCTCCCCGGGTGAAATAAGAGACTCCATCCCAGAGCAGCTCATCGGGGGGCTGCAGAGTCAGAGAGTACACCAGCCCCAGGCTCAGGAGCAGCAGAGGGGCCTGCTTGCTGGGGGGCTGCCGGGGAAGCAGGAAGGAGAGGCCCTGCCAGATCTGACATTCCCAACCAGAGGAGGGGGCTGGAGGGAGGAGGCAGAGGGGGCAGGTAACTGAGTCAACGTGGACGATTACTGGGAAGTAGACAGAGAAATGAGAGAGCAACAGTGGAGCAATTTATAAATCTGAGGGAAGTAGCAGCATGCCATGAAACCTCTATCACAGCAACTGCAGAGACTGCAGAATACAATGTATAAAACTGATCACAGAAACTGCAGAGAATGCAGGATACAATGTATAAAACCTACAGATCAGAGAGACTGCAGAGGTAGAGACTGCAGAATACAATGTATAAAACTGATAGATCACAGAAACTGCAGAGACTGCAGGATACAATGTATAAAACCTACAGATCAGAGAAACTACAGAGACTGCAGAATACAATGTATAAAATATACAGATCAGAGAGACTGCAGAGGTAGAGACTGCAGAATACAATGTATAAAATATACAGATCAGAGAGACTACAGAGACGGCAGAATACAATGTATAAAACCTCCAGATCAGAGAAACTACAGAGACTGCAGAATATAATGTAGCATTTTGTAAATACAATGACTACAGTATACAATGTAAAAACTTAGGATGAACTACAGCAGAAGAGACTGCAGTGTGCAATGTAATAACATGAATCACAGGAACTATAGCTGATGTGACTGCACTTACAGATCAGTAAAAGTACAGAGGGCTGGGATACAGCACCTCCAAAATATAAACAAAACAATCAAGGTGTGCAAGCTTAGAAGACCTCCAACCCCCATAGTACGAAAGCAAAAAAAAGCAGCAGCACCAAAAATAAAAAAAGGATAATTTAATCACCAAAGTCAGTACACTCTACGTTTCTATGGCTTGAAAATGGCTCTATGTAGGATTTGAAATGTAGCTTGTCCTGACTTGGATGATTAACAGGGGTGTAGATATAAGGGGTGCAGAGGTAACAGTTGCTACCGGGCCCTGCAGCCTGAGGGGGCCCAAAAGCTCTTCTGCCACATAAGGAGATACCAGCATTGTAAGCGGCACATGACAGCTGGGGGCCCATTTAACTTTTTTGCACTAAGGCCAAGGAGCTTAAAGTTTTGCCTTTGGTGGTGCTGCATTGTTTTTGCTTTTGTACAGAGGAAAAGTGTGCTCTCTACAATGTAACATCTTACAAATCACATCAAAAACAGCAGAAGAGTCTTCAGAATACAATGTGATAAATTAGAAACCAGATGAACTACCCTGCAAGGGACTGCAGTATAAAATGTAGTAACTTATAAATCACAGAGACTATATTGGTGCGTTCCCATGGCAGAGGACAAATACCGGTCTATTTGTCCGGTTTCGCGGCCGTCCCCGCGATGAGCGGAGAAAAGCCCTCCCCCTTCACATTCACAAGCACAGATTCCGTCCGAAAACTGGACTGAAGATTGTGCTTGTAGAATGTTCTGTGGGCGGCCCGCGAGCAGAAAAACCGCCGGACAGAAAACCCGTGCAGTGGGGACTGCTGCACGGGTTTTCCATAGAGCACCATTGTGCTCATTTTCGGCCGGGAACATGCCCTATTTGAAGTGACTGTAGTATACAATGTAATAACTTAAAAATCAGATAAACTACTATGGAAGATATTGCACTATATAATGTAAAAACAGAAAAGACTACATTATACATTGTAATAACTTATAAATCAGATGAACTACTGTGGAAGAGACTGCAGTACAATATAACAGCAGAGGAGACTACAGTGTACAGTGTAGCACTGTAAAACCAGAGAGACTACCATAGTGAGGGCTGCAGTATGCAATAGAAATCGAAGAAACTATCTGATAGCAATGATCTAGATTTATACATTGTATGAAGCCCTGAGCTGGATGTTCAGGACCTGATGAAGATGGGGCTTTCATCCTCTAAATGCACACTAGAAATTTCCCATTCACTGACAGCAAGCAGAAATCTTGAAAATAGTGTGATTTAAACATACAGACTTACAGAATTTTAAATTTTATTATGCTTTACATGTTCTATGGATACAACAGTATGTCAATCTGGATTATATCAAGTATTTATTAAAAATTCCATCTTTTCTACATAATGATATCACCATTAATCAGAAGCTTTTGGGGGATCGATTAGGTTAAAGTGAGGAAAAATCACAGAAAATACAAGCAGTCCAGATGTCTAAGTCCACATCTATCCTGAGGGTACTACAGTTATATTTCCATGAAATTTATATCTTCTGCTTCTCCATGGAAGGTGCAGGTCCTTTGTTTAGAATCCAAATCTCCACCTAGGCTTGGCGTAACCCAACTGGACCTTGTTGTTGAGTAAAGAGACAAGTCCGAGTGATGTATCTATTGTCACAGGCCTTTGGATGACCAGCAGACCATTGGCCCGACCAGGCAGGGGGCTGTGTTCATGTCCTAGATTCACCATCTCCACCAGCTGCTCTTTGAAGTTCTCCAGCTGAAATATAAGGAGCCAATGATTATCTGTGCCACTACTGTGCATCTGTGTTCTGTTGGGTCTCCTGCTCTTTGTAATTTCTACAACTTTGCACTTGTCATGTTGAACTTCTAACATTATGACTAATACTCATTAATAACCAGTAGCAGACAGGTCACTTGTCATAAAAGACCAGTTCCTGACAGTTCCTCTGTGGTGCTAGGGAACCCAGCATCTTCCACCATTCAAAGTGGCCCATAGATACTTGATTATTTTATGGTCTATGGGGACTGCTTGACATTCTCCTGATACTTACCTTTGGGGGAACACAGATCAGGCATGGTGACCTCATTATCTCCTTGATGTCAGAACTTTCCACTTATTCTCCTCTTATTATGTTTGTCTTCACCAAGTTTACTACATGTGTAGACAGGTCACTACTTTTGTTAAGATTAGCACTTATATTTAAATATTCTATGCTGCTATAGGGCTCTGCTCGCTCTGTTATCTAAGCATGCCAATACATGGTTAATAGCTGTTGGCTGAGCATCTATTCATTTATAATGGGAACAGAGGAGTAAGCTTGGTCCTTTTTACCCATATATAACACCTGGTCAGAGTTAACCCCCCCCAAACACATTAAATACTTAGCTTGTGCAGGGTTTGGCCAACTTTTCTCTAATGTGTATGGAGACCTTAGCTCTTGACCTATCATCCACTTATTACCTACATACCATGTAAGTTCCCCCATGCATACCCATCTTCACTTACAAATTTGGGCAGTGATTATACTTGATACCTGTTTTGCAACTGAGAGTAGCAGCGTGTGTGGAAGAATGATGTAGGTTATGTTCTCTTCGTTAGCCTTACCTGACACATGTCTTTTAAGTTTTTTTCTGTTGGGTTCCCTGGGTGGTGGATTAGGTTGATGTATGATAGATCTTCAGTCCATGGATTCCACCATGATAGGAGTGAAGGAGGTTCCCTGAGCTTGTCCCACTTTATTTGGATTACATTTCCCTCTTGTCTTGAGAAAAGAGCAGAACATTAGTGGAAGAAAACCATACAGACAACCATGTAGCCATATTAACTATAAAAGTGCAGGGGCAAACAGATGTGGGGTTAAGGCAAGGTTTCCAAGCACATTGGTGGTCACAGAGGAGACAGCAAAATATCCCCTTTGCTGACTTTTGCCAACTTAAATTAATCCTTAATATTTCTGGTGGTTTCAGGTGGTGCAGAAGTTTGGTGAAGTGCTTTATGACAAAAAATGCAACTATTATTTATTCTACTTAAAAGTGTTTTCCCAGCATAGACTTTCATGCATTTTTACAGGATATGCCATCAACATCTGACCGGTGCGGGTCCTACGTCTGGGACCTGCACATATCTCAGGAATAGGCTCTTGAAAGTAACGGCTCAGAATGAAGAGTTTGTCCCGCTGATGCATAACTCCCCATTTTGTTCTATGTGAGTTCCAAGTACAGATGAGCAGTATGTTCGGCTGTACTCAGAACTCCCATAGTACAGAATGAAGAGTTGTGTGCAAGTGTGACTAGCTTTTCATTCTAAACCGTAACTTTTGGGGGCCTATTTCTGAGATAGGTGCAGGTCCAAGAGGTGGAAGCCGCAACTATCAGACTTTGATGCCATATACTGTCTATATGCCAACAAAGTCTATGGTGGCAACACCCCTATAATCCTAGTTTGGGTAAAAGGGTTCTGTGCACTGTTCATGATAGATTAAATTCCCCCCATTTTGCTTCATCCAGCAACATAATGTAGTTACATGCTAAACTTTGGTTTGCCGATACTCACCACAAGGGAGTCTTGCAGCATAAAGATTTATGCAGCATTCACAGAACTGTAATTCAAGGGGTGTTCAGATATAGACAGGAATTTATAAGCTACACCTTACTTATTGAATACAATAAAATGATTTCCACACTATATTTTCGATGTAGTCTCCTGTCACTGCTGTAGCCATAAGGTGTGCCGAAAGAATCAACTCCACTGGTAGGCCCCATAATTAACTCAATAGGAGCGCCCCATAATCAACTCCATAGGTGGGCTCCCAGAATGAAATTCCACTGGTGGGCCTTAGACACCCTAGTCCGACACTGGCAATACTCATTTTCTAGCACTCAACAAGCTTCTTACTCCCAAAAGAATAAAAGTCCTGCATGGTTGCCCCATTTGTATACAGAGTCAATAACTTCTTTATTTGAATTTCTTTCTACCAAAAAATGATAGTCCAATAATCCGATAGTGCTAAATCTGTTCTATATGGAAGATGGAGAAGAACATTCCACCAGAGCTCTTTAAACATTTCCATTGTCAAAGTGGCAATGTGGCGCAGAGCATATTGGATGAGGTTCTTGACAATTATGTGGTTAATTTTTAACCCTTTCCTAACCTGCTCTAAATGACTTACACTAATAGACTCTAAGCTGAAAGAGACACTTATCTCCAAACCTTTAATTTTTAAGTCTTTAACACAACTGAGATGGAATGTCACCTTTGTCAAAAATGTAATCATAATTTCCTCTGCAACACTATCATGTACCTCCTGCTCTGACATGCTAATTACAACTGATAGGAAGGAGGGGAAAGAGCAGCTAGCACTACTAATGACAAATTCAAACATACAAGTGTTTGCACAGTGAGTCATGTTTGTCTTGCACTATTTATAAGATTAAAGCATTAAAATTCCTGTTTACGATTGACCAGCTCTCACATAACTATGCATATGCACTGACCTATGTAATGGGGTTCTACACACTAAAAAAGTGCTCTCCCCAAGTGCGCTTCAGTGTACTGTCAGCCATTTCTGTGCTTTGTAGGGTTATGCAAACCACTTACTTGTTAAGAGCCATCTTTGGATATGACAGAGGTCCCCATATCACTGTGTCAATGTAATTCAGAGGGATGCGAAACACGTGAGATCTACCAAGCTCCACAAAGTCATAGTAACAGATGAGCAGTGATCGGTCGCAGAGAAAAGCGATCACTTCACGTTCTGTGCCCCAGTGACTGATCCTGCAAGAGATAAACCCAATGAGAGAAGGAAACACACAATGAGGAAAGCAGAGTAACAAGAGTAATTATTTTTGAGGTCATGGTACCAATATTGATAACTAGCAAGTTCTTGAGCATCTGCAATACTGACTGCTGGAAGAGATTTCCAATGGTTGGAGGAAATTGATCTTCACACTTGACCCAATTGTTGATCCAATGTCTTGCTCTATTTTTATGGGACTTGATGTTGATGTAATATAGATATTAGGATACTAAATGAATCAAAGAGAAACATTACTGTGCCAGGATCCAAGAACTCCTCATGTTCCCATCTTCTTCTGGAGATAAGTAACTCTGAATTTCTTGGACAGCTTGCTGGACCACTGTAGGCTATGGGTAAAGAATAAAATGGGTTACATCAGTTGGTCCTTGATTACTCAATCACTGTCAGTGAATAGGGGTAATAGGTAAGAGCGAAAAAGGTCAAGTTGTTGTGCACAGATTTTTTTTAAAAAAAGTTTCTTACTGTAAGGATTTCCATAGAACTTCATATGTAGAAGAAATGTTTTAGTGCATTACCAAGAAACTAGTCAGAATAAAAGTATGGTATCATCATGAGGGAGAGGAACAAAAACATTGCACATGGCCAAATTCAGTTTTGCTGCATCTATATGGATGATCTGTACAGCTGCACAGCATCTATATGGGAAAGGGAGGCAGGTTAAGGGGAAAATTACAGTGTATCCTCCTGTTAAGGGTGTATTCACACTGCATTTGTCATGAACTTTAACCATATGTTCTGGAAAAGCTCCAGGTGTCCATACTGAATATATTCATAGGGCCTGATTGGTTCGAGAGAGTTCTTTTGGCATACGTTAGGGAGGTATTTGCTACGTTACCCTTAACTGTATACATTAATGTTCTAAGTTATAATATTCTGTACAGAGACATCCCACAAAAGACTTTACCATACAGTATCTATATATGTATGAAATCAGAATAAACCTTACCCATTTTAGGTCAGTTAGGATTTCCAAAATGATCTATATTTGCCAAATGCCTGAATAATGAGAGAGAATTTTTTATGCCATTTTTATTACTTTCTGCAAAGTCAAAAGTTTACTCACACTAGGATTACTATGCCTTTAAATAATTTGTGATGATGTCGTGTCTTTGGAAGCTTCTGGTAGGTTTATTGGCAACATCTGAGTTAATTAGAGACACAACTGTGGATGTATTTTATGCACACCAGAAACACACTGCTTGTGTATGTAACATCATGGGAAAGTCTAAAAGCATCAGCCAAGATATCAGGAAGAGAATTATGGACTTGCACAAGTCTGGATCATCCTTGGGTGCAACTTCCAGATACCTGAAGATGCCTCGTTCATCTGTAAAAACAATTATACGCAAGTACAAACAAGATGGGAATGTCCAGCCATCATACTGCTCAGGAAGAAGAAGGGTTCTGTGTCTCAGAGATGAATGTACTTTGGTCCAACATGTACATATCAACCCAAGAACAATAGCTAAAGTCCTTGTGAAGATGCTGGCAGAAGCTGGTAAGATTGTGTCATTATCCACAGTGAAATGAGTACGGTATCAACATGGGCTGAAAGGCCGCTCTGCCAGGAAGAAGCCATTACTCCAAAAGAAACATAAAAGCCAGATTAATGTTTGCATATACTCACAGGAACAAAGACCTGCATTTTTGGAGACATTTCCTGTGGTCTGACAAAACTAAAATTGAACTGTTTGGCCATAATGACCATCGTTACGTTTAGAGGAAAAATGGAGAAGCTTGAAACCCTAAGGCCTCGTTCACACCGCTTATTTTGCCACAGATTGGCGCCGTACTGCGCACCGGATTTGCGCTTCAGTATGGCGCCAATCCGTCGGAGTCATTACGGTAATCCACTGCTCTCATAGAGAACAGTGGATTGCGTCGCTCCTCCCCGCTCGGCGAATCCGCCGCGGGGGGAGAAAGTGACATGCACATTATTTACGGCGCGTACGCGCTGTAAACAATGCATTGTCTACGGGGCCGGGAGCGGCGCCCCCGCCGCGCTCCGGCCCCGCCCCCGTTCCGCCCCTTATTCACGGTGCATTTGTGAGCTCAATACGGCTCACAAATCCGTCGGGAATAAGCCGTGTGAACACGGCATAAGAACACCATCCCAACTGTGAAACACGGGGTGGCATCATCATGTTGTGGGGTTGTTTTGCAGCAGGAGGGACTGGTGCACTTCACAGAATAGATGGCATCATGAGGGAAGAAGATCATGTGGCAATACTGAAGCAACATCTCAAGACATCAGCTAGGAAGTCAAAGCTTGGGCAGAATAGGTCTTCCACATGGACAACGACACAAGCATACTGCCAAACTGGTTACAAAGTGGCCTAAGGATAACCAAGTTAATGCTTGAGCCATCACAAAGCCCTGATCTCAATCCTATTTTTTTTTTTTTTTTACGTTATTTTTATTAGCGTTTTCAAAATAATAAGTACAAACAAACAATACCCCCAACATGGGGTAACAACAAAGGTAGGTCAGGAGAGGGGGGAGGAATGGGAGGGGAATGTAGGGGAAAGGGTGGGTATAAGGGAGTTTACATATATATATATATATATATATATATATATATATATATATTTATATATATATATATATTAATATTATATATATATTTATATATATATATATACCATCTCTAAATATTCAAATTTGAACAGAAAAAGGAGAAACTACAATTATCTAGCCTAAAATAACATGCCATGCCGGGCAGATTGTAGAACAAAATAGCAAAGTTCAAACATATTCAGGACATAATAACAGTGCAATGCCAGATTCAGATTTAGAGTCAGATGATGTAAGGCAGTTCCTTTTCATAAAATCTAGTTTACTCAGATATGGTGCCTGGAACACCAAGGGGAAAGAGAAAAAAAAAAAAAGGAGGAGGAGGAGGGGGGGGGGGGGGAAGAGGTATCCAGGGGTGCGCGAGTCCCCACACTGAAAGAGGCAAGAGGAATAGTGACAACAAATGAATGTCAGTCTCCACTCAGCAATGTGGCAGATTATCTAATATCGGGGGTTGACCTCCAGCAACACACTCCAAATACCAAGTGGTATATTGAAAACAGGATTATATGCGGGTTTTTTACATGATCAGGAAGAATATTAATTATGGGCTGCCAGGTTAGGAAAAATCCTTCGACTCTTGATTCTTTCTGTAAAGAAGCATCCACCCAATCCATACGCAGCAGAAAAGATAATTTTTCTAAAAAGAGTCGCAAAGATGGGTGAGTGGGACCTATCCACGTTTGAAGTATGGTTTTACACGCAGCTGCTGAAATGCAAGATAATAATTTTTTGGTGTGAGGCGGGATTCGCAAGCTTGGGTCTAGGATTCCAAAAAGGGCCCACATTGGTGAGAAGGGAACATCGAGCAATGTGTGAGTTTGAACACAGCGGTATATTCTCCTCCAGAAGGATTGATTAACCGGACAATTCCAGAAACAATGAAATAGATCTGCGATGCTCTCCCCGCATCTGGCACAAGCCGATAAGGGGGTATGTCCCATCAAAAAATTACGATGTGGTGATATGTAACCGCGGTGTAAGATTTTGAAGGACATCTCCCAATAGGAAATACTAGGGATATGCTTGGTTAGTCGGGAGTGTGCTGCTAATAGATCTATAATTTGTAAGTTTGGGATGTCAATGGTCCATTTGTTAGGGCCTGAGGGTCTAGATCCATAGTCTAATAGTGACCTAAGATGTAAAAAAAACTTGGAGACATGTCCTCGCGAGCAAGTAACCTTGGAGAGTAAACTAAGGATTGTGTCTTCCCAAGTCAGCTGCCCCAAAGATCTAGTCACCAATAGTGCATAACTTTGTAGTTGCAAAAAATGGAAAGGATGTGGACATATGAAATCGAATTTAGTGCAAAGTTGGTTAAAGGACAACAACTTCCTTTCCTGAACATCTATCCAGATCCCCTACCTTAGTAAGGCCCCTATCGGACCAGTATTTAAAAAGTGAGTGAGCTTTGCCATACTGAAAGGCAGGGTTATGGAGAAATCTGAGGCCCAAGGAAAACTCCGCTGATAGACCCTGTTGCCTACGAATGGCACGTCATGTCTTCCAAGAAGCCATGAATCTCCTGAGGTAGGGCACCATACGAAAGATTTAAAAGATTCGTCAGGGAGATAGGGGGTATAATTGTGCCTCCAGGTCTCCTGGCATGAAATTATTTGATCCCGTTATCCAATCCTGTAGGACACACATGTTGGCAGCAAGATTGTAGAGTTTAGTATTCAGAAAATTGAGTCCACCATGGGACCTGGGCTGGCGTAACACAATATAAGGGACACAAGGACCCTACCATTCCAAATAAAGGAGGCAAACAGTTTGTTAATTAATTTTTCATCCCGAGGACTAGAATAATAAGAGTTCGAATAGGTCGGGGCCTGGGGAAGACCCCCAATTTTAAAATTTTGGCTCTACCCGCAAACGAAACTTAAGCCTGACCAAGCGGCAATTTTCCGTTTGATCTCAATCAATTTAAAAATTTATGGCAAAGCAAAAAGGAGGGTGAGCAAGGCAACCTACAAACATGGCTCATTTTAACCCCAGTTCTGTCAGGGGGGGATGGGAAAAACGCTCCCAACTATTAGGGAAAAAACTTTGTGAAGGATGCCCAAAAGTTTTGACCAAGTCATACTTTTAAGGGGCAATGCTCCCAAATCTAATGAAATGTATGGAAACGTTTGACTTTGCGAAAGTAATAAAAATCCTTTAAAATTTTCTTCTCTCATTATTCTGGCATTTGGCAAATATAAATAATTGTGGGTCCAATTGACCTAAACGAGAAAGGGGTTTTTTGTTTTATGTCAATGTGAGAAAAACAAAAATGTCCTTTATATAGTGTTTGTAAACTTCTGGTTTCAACTGTATATATGTTTAAATAAATAATGGAAGCCTATGGGAGGCATATGCTACTGTAGCCCAATTTTCAAAGTTGGCACTGCATTGGGGCATATTTAGGAGTATATACACTGTTACTAGATTGCAGGGACAGTGCACAGTTCCCTTTCCAGGTCAGACTGCCCACCCAAATACCTGGGAAAAACTAAGTGGGCTCAAACTCTTGACACAATAACAGATGTCAAAGGACCAGGTGAAGACAACGTCATTTCAAGGTGACTCCAGAGACCATCGCTTGCCATTGGGTGTATTTCTTATGGAATGATTCACAAATAACCTATTAGATCTTACTGATATGTCCTGCTTGTGCTACACAATTATACAAAGTTTAGAATATATTAAAACATGTTCATATGCATGTTCTGTACAGACAGAGGATGGACTTTTAGAACCATCTCCACTGGTAGAACCACAGAACTATAGTTCATGAACATGATTAGCAATCATGGATGGGTTGAGAACATCTAATTCACCAGAACAGACAATTATGGTGAGAGAATGGAGACAACAAAATTATTAACAAAATCAAAAATCCTAAAGACGCAAAAATAAGACAAGCATTTTGAAGGGAAAACCTGACCAAATGGTGAGGGGGTGGAATCAATTAAAGAGAACCTGTCACATAGTTTTTTGCCCCCCCCTTTCTGAGACGCACAAGTAGTGTCAGACCTGCTGTTTTTTCCCCGCTGTTTCCCCCTTTTTCTGTAAAGGGCTGTAGTTTTAGAGATTTAATTCAAAACTTATTTATGATAGGTGTTCCCCCCCCACCAAAGGGTAGCCCCGCCCCTGACAGTTTTTCACATGTTCTACCCATTTTAAAAAAAAGGTTTTTTTAGTTAGGTGGTGGGGTAGCCTCAGGGGGGCGGGGCATAAAAAACACTCTTTTCATTACTTTTTTCTGGCTGAAAACTGCAAATTTTTGATAAAAGCCTAAAACTACAGCACTTACAGAATAAAAGGGGCCAAAAAGAGC